>SJYA01000665.1:399348-680465 GCA_006410615.1 Neotragus moschatus
TTAATTAATTCATTTATCAAATATTTTGTTTCCTTATTTTCTATTTGGATTTGGATGTGAAAGAAAAAAAAAAAAAAAAAAAAAAAAAAAAAAAAAAAAGCCAAGATAGAGTTTCCAGTGTATTGATAGTATTTTTGTGGGGTTAAACTAATAAGTAAGTAGATATAAAGTATAACATTGAGTGGTAATAAGTACTCTAAACAACATGAATATAAAGCTCATGATGGAAAGGATTGTGTCTTGCTTCTGCATTTCTATATCCCTAGTGCCTAGAACAGTGCCAGGACATAGGAATGTTCAATAAACATTTGCTGAGCAAGTGAATGAATTGCACAAATAACATGCAAATCACCTACACTTATTATCAAGGATGAGTGCATTGAAGAGATTAAGAGACTTTAGAACAAAGAAATTCAGTGAAGAATCCTGCTTGTCTAAAAACAAAGAACCCACTTGGGATAGTTCAGTTTTAATGCATCCACTTAGCTAGATTATGTACCCAGCTGTTTAGTCAAGTGCTAGTCTAGATTTTTCAGTGAAGGTATTTTGTCGATGTAGTTAGCACCTAAAATCTGTTAAATTTAAATGAAGGAGACAACTTTTGATAACATGAGTGGGACTCATCTGTTCAGTTAAAGTCCTTGGGAATGAAAACTAAGATTTCTTGAAGAAAAAACTGTGCCTCAAGACTGTAACACAGATGTGCTGCCTGAATTTCCTACCAGTGAGCCTGCCCTACAAATCTGTGACTCAAGACTGCACCCATCAACTCCTGTCTGAGTTACTAGCCAGTTGACCTGCTTTGCTATTTGCCAGCCCATACAATCTTGTGACCTTGTGATTCAGGTATGACCTAAGTCAAGTCCCTTATGATTATAGAGTGAAAGTGACAAATGGATTCAAGGGATTAGATCTGATATACAGAGTGCCTGAAGAACTAAGGATGGAGGTTTGTGACATTGTACAGGAGACAAGAATCAAGACTATCCCCAAGAAAAAGAAATGCAATAAAACAAAATGGCTATCTGAGGAGGCCTTACATATAGCTGTGAAAAGAAGAGAAGCAAAAAGCGAAAGAGAAGAGGAAAGATATACTCATTTGAATATAGAGTTCCAAAGAATAGCAAGGAGAGATAAGAAAGACTTCCTCAGTGATCAATACAAAGAAATAGAGAAAAACAATGCAATGGGAAAGACTAGAGATCTTTTCAAGAAAATTAGAGCTACCGAGGGAACATTTTATGCAAAGATGGGCAAAATGGACCTAAGAGAAGCAAAAAGATATTAAGAAGAAGTGGCGAGAATACATGGAAGAACTACACAAAAAAGACCATCATGACCCAGATAATCACAGTGTGATCACTCACCTAGAGCCAACATCCTGGAATGCAAGTCAAGTGGACCCAAGGAAGCACCACTACGAACAAAGCTAGTGGAGGTGATGGAATTCCAGTGGAGCTATTTCAAATCCTAAAAGATGATGATGTGGAAGTGCTGCATTCAATATGCCAGCAAATTTGGAAAACTCAGCAGTGGCCTCTGAACTGGAAAAGGTCAGTCTTCATTCCAATCACAAAGAAAGGCAATGCCAAAGGATGATCAAGCTACTGCACAATTGCATTCAAGTCATACGCTAGTAAAGTAATGCTCAAAATTCTCCAAGTCAAGCTTCAACAGTACATGCACCATGAACTTCCAGATGTTCATGCTGGATTTAGAAAAGGCAGAGGAAGCAGAGATAAAATTGCCAACATTCGTTGGATCATCAAAAAGCAAGAGAGTCCAGGAAAAACATCTACTTCTGCTTTATTGACTATGCCAAAGCCTTTGACTGTGTGGATCACAACAAACTGTGAAAAATTCTGAAAGAGATAGGAATACCAGACCACCTGACCTGCCTCTTGAGAAATCTCTATGCAGGTCAGGAAGCAACAGTTAGAACTGAACATGGAACAACAGAGTGGATCCAAATCAGGAAAGGAGTACATCAAGGCTGTATATTGTCACTCTGCTTATTTACCTTATATGCAGAGTACATCATGAGAAACACTGGGCTGGATGAAGCACAAGCTGGAATCAAGATTGTCAGGAGAAATATAAGTAACGTCACATATGCAGACAACACCACCCTATGGCAGAAAGTGAAGAAGAACTAAAGAGCCTCTTGATGAAAGTGAAAGAGGAGAATGAAAAAGTTGGCTTAAAAGTCAACATTCAGAAAACTAAGATCATGGCATCTGGTCCAATCACTTCATGGCAAATAGAGGAGGAAACAGTGACAGACTTCTTTTTGGGAGGGGGCTCTAAAATCACTGCAGATAGTGACTGCAGGCATGAAATTAAATGATGCTTGCTCCTTGGAAGGAAGGTTATGACCAACCTAGACAGCATATTCAAAAGCAGAGACATAACTTTGCCAACAAAGTTCCTTCTAGTCAAACTATGATTTTTCCAGTAGTCATGTATGGATGTGAGTATTGGTCCATAAAGAAAGGTTAATGCCAAAGAATTGATGCTTTTGAACTGTGATGTTGGAGAAGACTCTTGAGAATCCCTTCGACAGCAAGATCCAACCAGTCCATCCTAAAGGAAATCAGTTCAGTTCAGTTCTGTTCATTTGCTCAGTCATGCCTGACTCTTTGCAACCTCATGGACCACAGCATGCTAGGCCTCCCTGTCCATCACCAACTGCCGGAGTCTACTCATATACATGTCCATTGAGTTGGTGATGCCATCCAACCATCTCATACTCCATTGTCCCCTTCTCCTCCTACCTTCAATCTTCCCCAGCATCAGGGTCTTTTCATATGAGTCAGCTCTTTACATCAGGTGGCTAAACTATTGGAGTGTCAGCTTCAGCATCAGCATCCAATGATCATCCAGGAATGATCTCCTTTAGGATGGACTGGCTGGATCTCCTTGCAGCCCAAGGAACTCTCAAGAGTCTTCTCCAACACCACAGTTCAAAAACATCAATTCTTTGGTGCTCAGCTTTCTTTATAGTCCAACTCTCACATCCATACATGACTAATGGAAAGAACATAGACTTGACCAGATGGACCTTTGTTGACAAAGTAATGTCTCTGCTTTATAATATGCTGTCTAGGTTGGTCATAACTTTCCTTCCAAGTAGTAAGCGTCTTTTAATTTTATGGCTGCAATCACCATCTGAAGTGATTTTGGAGCCAAAAAAAAATAAAGTTTGTCACTGTTTCCACTGTTTATCCATCTATTTGCCATGAAGTGATGGGACCAGATGCCATGATCTTAGTTTTCTGAATGTTGAGCTTTAAGCCAAGTTTTTGACTCACCTCTTTCACTTTCATCAAGAGCCTCTTTATTTCCTCTTCACTTTCTGCCATAAGGGTGGTGTCACCTGCATATGTGAGGTTATTGATATTTCTCACGGCAATCTTGATTCTAGCTTGTGCTTCCTCCAGCCCAGCGTTTCTCATCATGTACTCTGCATATAAGTTAAATAAGCAGAGCAACAATATACAGCTTTGATGTACTCCTTTCCTGTTTGGAGCCAGTCTGTTGTTTCATGTCTAGTTCTAACTGTTTCTTCCTGACCTGCATATGGGTTTCTCAAGAGGCAGGTCAGGTGGCCTGGTATTCCCATCTCCTTCAGAATTTTTCAGAGTTTATTTTGATACACACCGTCAACGGGTTCGGCATAGTCAATAAAGCAGAAATAGATGTTTTTCTGGTATTCAGTGCTAAATATTTATTGAAAGGACATGCTGAAGCTGAAACTCCAGTACTTTGGCTACCTGATGCAAAGCACTGACTCATTTGAAAAGACCCTGATGCTGGGAAACATTGAAGGTAGGAGGAGATGGGGACAACAGAGGATGAAACAGTTGGATGGCATCACCTACTCAATGGACATGAGTTTGAGTAAGCTCACGGAATTGGTGATGGACAAGGAGGCCTGTGGTGCAGCAGTCCATGGGATAGCAAAGAGTCAGACATGGTTTAGCGACTGAACTGAACTGAACAATCTTATGAGCTGATTCCTTAAAATTTCTTTCTGTCTGTCTCCTGAGCTTCCTGGGTGACTTGAATGGTAAAGAATCTTCCTGCAGTGTGGCAGACCCGGGTTGGATCCCTGGGTTGGGAAGATACCCTAGAGAAGGGAATGACTACCCACTCCACTGTTCTTGCCTGGAGATTTCCATGGACAGGGAAGCCTATGGGCTATAGTCCATGGGGTTGCAAGGAGTTAGTCTGTCTCCTATGTTTCTGGAGAACCCTGACTGATACACTAATAAAATTATTTTAACAACTCTTAACTCCTTGTACTTGAATGAATCATTAATGTATAGAGTGAAAAATTGAGTTTTCTTTAAATTTTGAGACTTCCATCATATTTGATTAGTTGCCTCTGCTAAAATGGAGGTGAATGTTAAAGTGTTTGTTGCTCAGTCATGTCTGACTGTGCAACCCCATGGACTATAAACCCCCAGGCTCCTCTATCCATGAAATTCTCCAGACAAACATGGAGGTAGTTGAAAAAAGTGAGAAATGTTAATGCAATAAATAACACGGTTATCCTTGAGGCTGTTTGTGTCCTGGCTATCATGACACTGTTTTTCATCTCTTTTATTTATTTATTTTTTTGGTCTTTATGAATGTTATAAATAACCCAGTGGGAAGTAACAGCAGAGGCAGAAGAGATTCTGTGATTCAAATATAAACTGGCTTTGGGGTATTGGAGAAGGTAGAATTATGGAGGTAGAGGAGACAGGTTTGCTAGAACCTTCTTGAGTATGAAGTGGGTGAGGAAGAACGTATATAAAATAAATTGTCATATATTATAATTAGCTCATTTATCAAGAATATATTTGTTCTTTTATCAAGTTCAGTATATAGTTCTATCCAGAGCTATAATATAGAAGCTAACTACAGTATATTTCAAAATTTATATTGCATTTGTTCTTGCTCACCTTCTCCCAATGTTTAACACTCAAATAGATGCCAGAAAGTAATCGTTAAAATGGCAGAACTTTAAGATGAATGTGGGAGAAAATTGGAATATAACCAAGTCCTAAAATTATTCTTTCAATATAGCATTTCCTAGGCAAAACCGGGAATCTTAAAAAACAGTAAAATTTTCTAAAAGGAAAATAAATTGATAACTTCTGACTCCAGACATGGGAAAAGACTATGAAATGTTATCTCATGCATTCTTTTACCTCTAGGCAGGATGTGTGTTTTGAGCCACATTTTAAAGCATTTCACAGGGAGCAAGAGTTCACAACTCTCCTTAGTGCTTCACTTTCCTACTAAATGATTTTTACTATCGAGAATTCTTCCTTTTAGACAACATAATTTTTCTCTTGCTCTGGCCCAAATTGGAATTGAAGAGTAGCTGGTGATTATTCCCTGTGTGAGAGCCCTTCATGTATTTATAGATTGTTATTAAATTGTCCCAAATCAATCTTTAATCTTCAAACTGGATAATACCCATTTTCTTGACCTCCTTTAATAGATCACTTTCCAAACCTTCAATCATCATTTATAGCTTTCTGCTAAACCAGCTCTATTTTTTATTTTGTTTTGTTTCTTGCTGCCTGCTTGTAGATCTCAGAGCCAGAGAGGGTATTTTTAGAAGAGTAGGAGTTTGATGAAAGGATTTTATCCTTTGTATTTATGTATATGTGCACCTTTCTTTATACAATAGTTATTTAAAATAACATATTTTTGCAAGTCAAATTATATTTTAATACTCTAAGCAAGTTTACCTTTTAAAAGTTAGAAGTAAATCTTTTTTAAACTTCACACTTTTGTTAGATAAATTTTTTTTTAATTTTTAAAAAATATTTTTTATTTTTTAGTTTGTTTTGCTTTACAATACTGTATTTGTTTTGCCATACATTGACATGAATCAGCCATGAGTGTATATGAGCTCTCAATCCCNTCTTTACTCCATTGTATATTCTTGCCTCCTTTGTCAAAGATAAGGTGTCCATAGATGTGTGGATTTATCTCTGGGCTTTCTATTTTGTTCCATTTATCTATATTTCTGTCTTTGTGCCAGTACCATACTGTCTTGATGAGAGTTTCTTAAATTCAGATTTTTATGTTTACATCAAACTTTCTTAAAGTAGAGAACATTTCTATTATTATATCATCCTTGTCTTTTTGTTCCATAGCAATTTGGTAATCAGCTTCCTTCTGTGAAGTATTATGTATTAGGTTTGTTTTTGAATGCTACATTTGCAATGCCAGTTCTCCATTTATTTGACACCTATGTTAAAGATAGTTGTAAAAACATGAAAAAATAAATCATATTCTGTTCTTAAAGGGATTGCAATCTAAAGAGAGAGCAATAGAGTGCATGCTAATAATTAAAATATAAATTAGGAAGAATGTAAGTATTTTAAGTTGAGATCAGAATGAGATTATCTGGGAACAAGGAAGATTTTTGAGAGAGGTTGCATTTGATTGCAGGGGTCTTGCAGATGGTGTTACTTTTGTACAGGTAGAATAAAGAAGAGTCACTACTAGCAGGAAGAAGTATCTGAAAGGTGTAATGGGACTGAACAGTGGTCAGTGAAGAATCAATTAAAAGGCTGGAAAGGGATTTGGGGGATGGAGTGATTATTGCTTTGGTTTTTAAACTATGAAAATATAGTATTACTGTATGAAGAGGAGGATAGGAGGTGGCGGAAGAAAAGAATACGTGGATAGGTAGCATGCAGAATGAACTAACACCAGGAGCAAAACGAGCTAAATAATGGCCAGTGATCATTCATCTTCCTTTGACCAGTCCCTCTGGTGAGGAATGTGAATTCAAAAGTAAAAGTTTCCTTTAAATAAGATGGTAGGAATGTGGATTCAAAGGGGAGGATTTCATTTAAAGATGATGGTTAACATTACTAGTATGCTTTTGGCCATCCAGAATCCAGTCACCATTACTGTTTTGGGAGGAGTCCCTATTATGAGATACTAGCTGGAGGCTGAGGTCTGTCTTCCACTATGACAACCAAAGAGGAGGCAGACATTTCTTCTCCCCACTTGAAGCCAGAGACACATGGCCTTGACTCAGCCATATGCCAATTATAAACTCCCATGAAATTTTTTAACTTGGAGGATTAGCAAAGTGACGTAGAAACCTACAGCAAACTATCATACTAACAATGTATCCAGCTGGGGCAGTGAGGAGTGTCCAGTGGCATAATATCAATGGCTGTGCCCTTCCCTGACTTCTCGAAATATGACCTTGACTGTATTCCCCTCTTTCTGGCCTTCTTTGTTTCTGCCCAGTTTCCTAAAACTTGTTTCTTTAGCCTTCCAACTGATTTTTGAGGACTTCCTTACATTCTGTGTACAATTTTATTCCTGCTTAATTTAGCCCAAGTCAGTTTTGGTGGCTTACAGTCTATAGTCATGACTGAAACAAATATTCATCTAGAATCTTCACACAGATTAAAGTGGTGTGGGTAGAGACGAGATGTCAGAGAGTTAACAGGCATCTACCATTGTCCAGGTAAGAAGGTACACCATCCACATCATAGCAGTTGAATGAGAACAGTGGCAGTCACTAGAGGAGGGATTGCACATTGGAGATATGATGTTGGATTTAGATATGAAGTGGAACAGACTGCATTATCTGTTACTATTTTGTTGCCAAGGCTGATTATGCCTCATCTAACTGGTTAGGTGAACATCTTATCTNTGAGAACAGTGGCAGTCACTAGAGGAGGGATTGCACATTGGAGATATGATGTTGGATTTAGATATGAAGTGGAACAGACTGCATTATCTGTTACTATTTTGTTGCCAAGGCTGATTATGCCTCATCTAACTGGTTAGGTGAACATCTTATCTGTTTTTCTGTAGCACATATACTTTCCTTCTGTGGCTCCAAGGTGAAGAGACTGCCTTTTTTTTTTTTTTCAGAAGAAAGAGGGTTTTTATTTTCAATCAGGGTTGATACATCAGGACATTGCAAGTAATTAAAGTGAAAGAGAATGTAGGCTTGAAGAAGGAAAAATAATGGTGAAATTTATGGTGAAGTGCTTGGTTATGAAGCAGTATTATAAACTGAAATGGGGACGTTGAAAGAGGAACTGGTGGAGGGAAGATGAATGATTATTGGACATTATGAGCTAGTTTTGCTCCTAGTTCTAGTTCATGACAGTTCTAATTCTATCCATGTATTCCTTTCCTCCCTGCTCCTTCGCTTCCTCCTTCCCTTCTCTTCCTACAGTAGTGATACATTTTCATAGCTAAGAAGATGAACCCGTCTGAAAGCACATACAACACAGATATCGACTGAGCTCCCTGAATCATTGAGAGCTGGGTGAATGATTTAAACCTTCATACTATGCAATCTTTCCACAGCTTTCAATAAGATTTCTCTAGAAGCCTGAGGGCTTCTTACTGTCTGACTGTTCTTATTGTCACTTTCTTGTCAAGGGTGTTCTTTAACATGACTCTTTTATGTTGTATTCCTCAGAGGTTACATAAGACCTATTCACTGTTTTTGTTTGTCTGCTTTTACAATAACTTTGCCCATATAGAATATTTGTGCTATATCAGACATTTTTTTTGGATGATGTATGTCATCAGTAAGAATTCCTTTGAGCAATGCTGCATATATCTCAAAATCTCATTTTAAAGATCCTCTCTTCTCTAAAGTATTTCTTTTTTTTAATTTTTAAAAATGTATTTTAATTGGAGGCTAACTATAATATTATGGTGGTTTTTGCCACGCATTCACATGAATCAGTCATGGGTGTACATGTAAAGTATTTCTTTGTAATCATTTCATTGCTTAAGTTTGGTCACCTTATTATCCCTCTCATTGTCCTTGGATTCTTCTCATTCTACATTCTTTCTCATCCATTCTGCCACCTCCTGCCTCCCCTATAAGATTATCCTCCTGGGTCATGCTCAGTGATACTGCCCCATTCTCTAAAACTTTGCTATAAACCAACACCCATCCTGTGGGTTTTGCTATTTATTTCAAGTGCTTATCAGGTTTTTTTTTTTTTTTTGGTAAAATAATTTCTTTCTTTGTAAAATAAATCCTTTTGCCATGTATTAGTTATTTCTCTTCTTGTCAGATATATTACACAGAGATGCTATCTATTAATATAAAAAACTATATCTATATCTATCTATCTATCTATCTATATATATATATATGGGTTTCCCTGGTAGCTCAGTGGTAAAGAGTCCATCTCTAATGCAATAGATATGGGTTTGATCCCTGGCAAAGCTTCCCTGGAGAAGAGAATGACTTCCCACTCCAGTATTCTTGCCTGGAAAATCCCATGGACAGAGGAGCCTGGTAGGATACAGTCCATGGGATCACAAAGAGTCAGACATGACTTAGCAATTAAACAACAATATATACATATACTGCTGCTGCTAAGTCACTTCAGTCATGTCCGACTCTGTGTGACCCCATAGACGGCAGCCCACCAGGCTCCCCCATCTCTGGGAGTCTCCAGGCAAGAATACTGGAGAGGGCTACCATTGCCTTCTCCAATGCATGAAAGGGAAAAGTGAAAGTGAAGTCGCTCAGTCGTGTCCAACTCTTAGTGACCCCATGGACTGCAGCCCACCAGGCTCCTCCGTCCATGGGATTTTCCAGGCGAGAGTATTGGAGTAGGGTGCCATCGCCTCCTCCAATACATATACTACATATTGCAAAAATATGAAAATACACTATTTATGCATACATATACTGTATATGTATATATACACTCTATACATATATATGTTATATAATAATGTAGTATAGTATTTGCATATTTTTGCATATATGTTTTAGAAAGTTAATTGTCTCATACCATACATATTGTATCTCCTTGTCATGGATCACAGCCTTGTTGTGACAAAGGGGCTTGTGCAACTCAGTGAAGCTATTAGTCATGGTGTGAAGGGCCAAAGAGAAGGATGGGTCGTAGGGAAGAGTTCTGACAAAATGTGATCTACTGGACAAGGAAATAACAGCCCACTCCAGTACTCTTGCTGTAAAAGCCCTCTGAAAAGTATGAAAAAGCAAAAAGATATGACAATGGAAGATAAGCTCCTAAGTCAGAAGGTGTCCAGTCTACTACTGGGGAAGAGTAGAGGACAATTCCTAGTAGCTCCAGAAAGAACGAAGCAGTTGGGCCAAAGCAGAAATGACATTCAGTTATGGGTGTGGCTAGTAGTAAAAAGAAATTTCAATGCTGTAAAGAACAATATTGCATAGGAACCTGGAATGTTAAGTCCACAACAAACTGGAAAATTCTTAAAGAGATGGGAGTACCAGATCACCTTACCGGTTTCCTGAGAAACCTATATGTGGGTCAAGAAGCTGCAGTTAGAACTGAACATGGAACAACTGACTGGTTCCAAATTGGGAAAGGAGTATGCCAAGGCTGTCTATTGTCACCCTGCATATTTAACTTCCAAACAGAGAACAACATGCGAAATGCTGAGCTGGATGAAGCACAAGCTGGAATCAAGATTGCTGAGAGAAAACTCAACAATCTCAGATGTGCAGATGATATCACTTTAATGGCAGAAAGCAAAGAGGAACTAAAGAGCCTCTTGATGAAAGTTAAAGAGGAGAGTGAAAAAGCTGGTTTAAAATTCAGCATTCAAAAAATGAAGATCATGATCTAGTCCCATCACTTTATGGCAAAGAGAAGGGGAAATGTGGAAACAGTGACATATTTTTTTATTTCTAGTCTCAAAATCATTGTGGACAATGAGTGCAGCCATGAAATCAAAAGACACTTGCTCCTTGGAAGGAAGGCTATGACAAACCTAGACCGCATATTAAAAAGTAGATATCGTGTTGGTGACAAAGGTCCATATAGTCAAAGCTGTGGTTTTTCCAGTAGTCATGTAAAGATGTGAAAGTTGTACCACAACTCAGAAGGCTAAGCACCAAACAATTGATGCTTTTGTCTCTCGCATTGTAGACAGATGCTTTACTATCTGAGCCACCAGAGAAGTCCTTTTGAATTGTAGTCCTGGAGAAAACTCTTGAGAGTCCCTTGGACTGCAAGGAGATCAATTCTAAAGGAAATCAACCCTGAATATTCATTGGAAGGACTAATGCTGAAGGAAGCTCCAATATTTTTGCCTCCTGATGCAAAGAGCTGACTCATTGGAAAAGATCCTGATGCTGGGAAAGATTGAAGGAAAAAAGAGGAGGGGGAGGCAGAGGATGAGATGTTTAGATAGCACTGACCCATTGGACATGAATTTGAGCAAATTCTGGGATATAGTGGAGGACAGAGGAGAGCTTGACATGTTGCAGTTCATGAGGTTGCAGAGAGTTGGACATGACTTAGCAACTGAACAACAACAATAAAAATATATATTGTATGCTGAAAATAGCTCATTAAATCAGTACACCTCTATCTTTTTATTATAAATGTATAACACAATTTAAACAATTTACATATCAGTAGATAATGAAGTTGTTTCAAAGCTTTCATTGTAATAAGGAATGCTTTAATGCCTGTTACTGTATATGGCATGTTGCTGCTCTGTATTTCTCATTGACTAGATAGTTAGAAATGAAACTGCTGTGACATAAAGATTCAACATTTTCATTGATTAACATACTGTCCTTCAGAAAAGCTGTACCAATTTACACTTCCTCCATAACTCTTTCGGAATTTTTATTTCCTGCATCCTTGCTAGCATTGAATCATTTTAATTTTTGTCAATATGTTTGCCAAATATGATCTGTTGCTTTTATTTTAATGTGTTTTTCCTTCAGTATCAGTGAGGCAGAGCATCTTTTCAGATATTTATGTATATTTATTTTTTTAGAAAATTACATGTTCACATATTTATTTCCATTTTAAATTCAAGTTATGTGTTTAATAAATTAATTTGTAGGAATTCTTTCTTATTATATAATTGCATAATGTATTTGAAAATATTTTTCACAATGTCCTCTATTCTATACTTTCGTATCACATATTTTGTCTTTTCTTTTTTTGAATCTGGGTTTTAAATTTTGTTCAGAAAGGTATTCCTTTCTTTCAGATTGAAAGTGATTTTAAATATATTGTATTATTATGGTTTGGACTTTGCCTGGTGGCTCAGTGATAAGGAACCCACCTGCCAATGCAGGAGACATGAATTTGATCCTTGGGTTGGGAAGAGCCCCTGGAGAAGGAAATGGCAACCCACTTCAGTTTCTTACCTGGGAAATCCCATGAACAGAGGAGCCTTACAGGGCTATAGGTCAATGGGTCACAAAGAGTCTGACATGACTTAGTGACTAAGCAGCAACAATTACTATATTTTAGCTTTTTTTGCATTTAGCTTTTGAATCCAGGTGAAATTTGTTCTTGTGTATATTTGACAGAATAACATATTTTTTCTGAATGTGTGACTGACTGTATGCATGCCATTTATTGGTGTTCTCACATTAAGCATTTGCTGTAAACTGAATGCTTGTGTCCCCCAGAAAAATTCCTGTGTTGCCATCTTAAACACCAAGATTATGATAAATGGTTAGATCATGAAGGCAGAGTCCTCTCAGAGGCCCCAGAGAGCTCCCTTCCCCACTTCCCATGTGAGGTTATAGTGAGAAGGTGACCATTTATGACCCAGAAAGCAGATCCTAACCAGACACTAGACCTAGACCTTGATCTTCTAAACTCTAGAACTATGAGAAATAAATTTCTATCACTTAAAACCTATGTAATCAAAATAAATAGATTTATATTTAAAAAAAGCTATGTAATCTATGGTATTCTATTATAGCACCCTAAATGTACTAAAATACTCATGATTTGAAATGTCATTTTTTTTTTTTTTCAGGAAAAAGAAAAGTTTATTCTTGTCTCTCCCTACCTCCCAACATTCATGGGCCTTAAAACTTTGCAGTCATAGCCATCAAAATATCAAAACCAAACTTAAGGGCCCAGTTTGTGCCAGACGATGTGTTAAAAAACAGAAAAATGTTTAAGGGGGAAAAAGCCGAGGCTCTTGTTTTAAATCCCAGATGGTCCATAATAACTTGTGGTGGCATATACATAGGTCACTTAGGATAGTATGCAATTTCTATTGCACTATTAGCTCATGATCACGCTTCTTAAAAGGGCCGTTAGTAGTTACTACTGTATACTTCAATCTCACATGTCACCCAGAAGGGGCCAATACCCCGAGATAGCTGAGACCTTGAAAACATGGTGTTATACACATGAATGGTAGATTTAAAACAGTGAGTTTGATGAACAGATTATTGCTATTTATGCCTAATCCAATGAAGGAAGGCTCCTCCACTCGCCTGCCCACATCCTCTACTAAAAAACAACAAAGTCATAAATATATACATAAGCAGGCTTTATAAATAAATCACATTTTAATCACCTGGCTTTGTTTAATTCACAAGATCAGGTTCACAGCTTTTTATAGTCTGTTTTCCCAAACCATAAAAATGAAATGTCATTTTTATCTTTCTGAAATCTTAAATTTTCTTTCATTGATCTACATTTAATAATTCTGAGCAAATACCATTTGGTTGTATAAGAGTGACACATTCTAAGGGTTAAAAAACTATGATTTTTTTCCACTCAGTGTATTTGTTTTACTTAGTTGCTTTGATTTTAATAGAACTGTTACTTAATTTTATATGTAGGCAAAAAGAAATCAGTATAAAATAAAACAGTCTGAATAAAAATGTAATGTTCAATGTATATTGGAAATAACCATTTGAGTTCATGATTTTTTTCCTAATAACAAATTATATTTTCTAGGGGAGTTTTTGCAAGATGGCTGCCGGGATCCAGCCCCGGCGGGTCCAGGAAATTTGAAGCGTGGACGGTGTCGGCGAGAAAAAACTTATTTATTTAGAGATATAAGATTTAGATTAGGAAATAATAGTATAGTAGGAAAATTAAGATGGAGAAAAGAGGCTGAATAACTTGGTTTATGTGGAAAGCCAATAAAGTTCCAGACAAGGAGCTTGCACCGCACAGGCGCCTGCTTGAATATTGGAGAGTGCCCCGGCTTGGACTCCCTCTTGCAGGTCTTCAGAAGCCCGGGCAAGTAAGTAGACTTGGTGAGCCTCCACTCCCTAGATGGGAATTCAGCCAGAAATTAGAGTAAAGGGAGAGAGAGAAAGAGACGCGGGGGAGGCCAGGCTTGTGCAAAACCCCTCTCCCCGCCTTGTTATTTAAAAAGGTGTTTATATACCCTAAATTTTACATAATGGAAGGTACAGAATCACACAGGGCCAGCTATATCTTTTTGTATACAAAAGATCTCAGGTGATTTACATTATCTTCTGGCCAAGGGGCCTGTTAACACTGTATAGCTCTCTTCTTTAATGAATGTTAATCTCGTTTCCCCTGAAGTGTTTTTTCTATAATCTGCGTCTCCTTAAAGCACTAAAGTTACATCTCTATAGAACAAAGGTGCAGTGGGTTATAACAAAGAAGGTACTTAACTCAAAGATCTAATGTTGCTACTTGTTTTTTCTATATACCAACTATATCAACAAATAAAAGATATGAAAATTTGGCAGCAAGTATTGGCTCAACAAANCATAGACGGCAGCCCACCAGGCTCCCCCATCCCTGAGATTCTCCAGGCAAGGACACTAGAGTGGGTTGCCATTTCCTTCTCCAACGCATGAAAGCGAAAAGTGAAAGTGAAGTTGCTCAGTCGTGTCTGACTCTTAGCGATCCCATGGACTTCAGCCTACCAGGTTCCTCCGCCCATGGGATTTTCCAGGCAAGAGTACTGGATTGGGGTGCCATTGCCTTCTCCGAATACAGTATACTAACACATATTTATGGATTTTAGAAAGATGGCAATGATAACCTTGTATGCGAGACAGCAAAAGAGACACAGATGTATAGAATGGACTTTTGGACTCTGAGGGAGAGGGAGAGGGTGGGATGATTTGGGAGAATGGCACTGAAACATGTACACTATCATGTAAGAAACGAATCGCCAGTCTATGTTTGATACAGGATACAGGATGCTTGGGGCTGGTGCACAAGAATGATCCAGAGAGATGATATGGGGTGGGAGGGGGTGTTCAGGATTGGGAACTCATATACACCTATGGCGGATTCATGTCAATATATGGCAAAACCAATACAGTATTGTAAAGTAAAATAAAGTAAAAATAAAAATTAAAAAAATTATATTTTCTAGCTCTGTTCAGGAAAGGAAAAACAAACTACTCCTAGCAGTGAACCATTTTAGTGTTCTGATATGGGTCGCTCAATATATTAATAATTCACCACAAATAACAAGGTTGTCTAAAGGCTATGGCAGTTTTCAAGTGTGAAACAGGTAATGTNTATATTTTCTAGCTCTGTTCAGGAAAGGAAAAACAAACTACTCCTAGCAGTGAACCATTTTAGTGTTCTGATATGGGTCGCTCAATATATTAATAATTCACCACAAATAACAAGGTTGTCTAAAGGCTATGGCAGTTTTCAAGTGTGAAACAGGTAATGTAAAAGGTGAACCAAGGATATCTTGTACTAAAAGCAGAGAAGGTTTCAAGAACCGATGGAGTCTTGTCAAAACAGCATAGAAATCAAGGGCTGCTTAGCTGAAGGTGAAGTGGTTTTATCATTGAAAGAAAAGTCTTTATAATTGATTTTAAATACATGCATACAGTCCATAATGATACATAAAACAAAATGTCTTATTTTTATCTTATTTTTATCACCATTATACTAACTTTTTAAATACATATATTGGTAATTAAAAAGAAAGAAACATTTATTCTTCCATTCTAATTGGAAACAAATTTTCAAGACATCAACTTGTCTCAGTTGAAAAGAGATTCTTTTGGAAGTTGTTATTAGCAAACTTAAGAAGCCTGAAATATCTGACATTGTTTTCTGATCAGAATGATGTCAGACTAAAAATCAATAACAAAAAGAAGGACAAATGCTGTATAATGTCACTTATATGTAGAATCAATAAAAGTCAGCCTCATAGAAACAGAATAGAGTGGTGGTTACCAGGGGTTTGGGGAAATGGGGCCAATGGGGACATGCTGGTAAAACAATTCAAATCTATAATGCATTTAAATTAGGGAGATCTAATGTAAAAGTGGTGATTACAGTTAATAATACTGTATTGTATACTTGAAAGTTGCTAAGAGAATAGACTTTAAACATTTACAGCAACATAAAAAAGAAATCATAATTATGTGGTGTGATGGAGGTATGCACACAGTCTCTTTGCAACCCCATGGAGTGCAGCAGGCCAGACTTCCCTGTCCATCACCAACTCCCAGAGTTTCCTCAAATTCATGTCCAAGTGGGTGATGCCATCCAACCATCTAATCCTCTGTTGTCCCCTTCTCCTCCCACCTTCAATCTTTCCCAGCATCAGGGTCTTTTCAAATGAGTAAGTTCTTCACATCAGGTGGCCAAGTATTGGGAGTTTCAGCCTCAACATTAGTCCTACCAATGAACACCCAGGACTGATCTCCTTTAGGATGGACTATTTGAGTCTCCTTTCAGTCCAAGGGACTCTCAAGAGTCTTCTCCAACACCACAGTTCAAAAGCATCAATTCTTCGGTGCTTAGCTTTCTTTACAGTCCAACTCTCGCATCCATACATGACCAATGGAAAAACTATAGCTTTGACTAAACTGACCTTTGTTGGCAAATTAATGTCTCTGCTTTTTAATATGCTGTCTGGGTTGGTCATAACTTTTCTTCCAAGGAGCAAGCATCTTTTAATAGAATGGGAATAGAGATCTCTTCAAGAAAATTAGAGATACAAAGGGAAATTTTCATGCAAAGATGGGCACAGTAAAGGACAGAAATGGTATGGACCTAACAGAAGCAGAAGATATTAAGAAGAGGTGGCAAGAATACACAGAAGAATCATGTAGAAAAGATCTTCATGACCCAGATAATCTCAGTGGTGTGATCACTCACCTATAGCCAGACATCCTGGAATGCGAAGACAAGTATGCCTCAGGAAGCATCACTACGAACAGCTAGTGGAGGTAATGGAGATGTTAGCTAATGCTATTATACTGGTACTTATTTTCCAGTATACATGTGTAAATTAAGAATTTATACACCTTAAACTTTCAAAATATAGGTGAGGATACAGGTGAATAATTAGAAGGGGAAATTGTCTTCTGAATTTGAACAGTGTCAGCAGTTTAACTGGGAAAGCAGGATGCTTTTTTTGTTTGTTTTTTAGATTTACTGATGGAAGAGAAGAATGTTAAAGAGAATAAAATGAAACTAAAGCCATACTTTCTTACCATATTTCCACACTCAAAAATCTGTAAAGTGAAATAACAGAAAAGTGTGTGCAGTCTAAACTGCAGTTACTGACAGGTGCTTAAATTATCTACAACAGGTATAAACCCCCCAAACCCCAGCATTGTTTACGAAGGAACTGAAGAAAGAGAGCTACTGTCTCTCTCCAGGAAACACTGGTCTGGATAAAATGATAAGCACATTTAAAATAGATTTGACACTAGATCTTGAAACTGTCCGATCTGATCTTATATCTGAAGACAAAATGTCACTTGCAGAAAATCAAATGTTCCTTACAATGCTTACTTTTCACCTACCCATCTTGAGTGCTGAAGGGTTTGAGGCTGGCAAGCATTACTGGCAGGTAGAAATGAAACACAAATGACTGGCTCTAAGTGAGTGGAAGGAGTCTTTCCCCAGTGATGCTCTTCCATGAGCTTCCTCCAGGGATGGCTGCTGGCAGATCAAGCACTGGACTCATCCCTGTGGATAGGGAATACAGGAGAATCCATATGGGTTGGCATTCTTCTGGATTATGAGTTAAGAGAGTTTTCTCTTTACAATATGAATAGATCTCAACATTTATACCTTCAGTGATATGTTTATAGAAAAAACTTAGGCCTTACTTAGCCACTGGACTTCAAACACCCTTACAATCTGTAAAATCACAAATGAATGGTGAGGGTTCTGGAAGACTGTTCACATCTGTTTTATTTTTTTCTGTATTCATGACATTTTTTAAAGGATTCTGTATAATTTTAGGGCTTCCTTTGTGGCTTAGTGTTAAAGAGCCTGCCTGTAATGCAAGAGACCTGGGTTTGATCCCTGGGTCGGGAAGATACCCTGGAGGAGGAAATGGCTACCCACTAGCAGTATTCTTGCCTGGAAACTTCCCTAGGCAGAGGAACCTGGCAGGACTATAATCCATGGGATCACAAAAAATTTAGCTTAATTTTGGGCTAATGTGCTTTCCATAGATAGGGAGATATTTTTCTTCAATGAGCTACACAGTTTTTTGGTATTTCTGCTTCCACAACTAATCATAATGTATGTAACATCTATTCTACAGGGATAACATATGAATCAATTACAAAATACTTTAGCAATTTCAAAAGTTAGGACATAAAAATCACCACTTCTTCATACTCGTCTTGTTTCTCAATGCCAATAAATGCGTTTTTATCATATTAAAAAAGTATAAAATATGAGACATTTTCTATCTTGCTTTAGCTTATTTGTTAGTTTCATCTGTTGGGGATATATTACATTAATCTATAGTTTTATTCATTAAGTTTTATGGCTTTCTCTGTCTCTCTATATATAATACATGTATATAGAATGCAATTAGATATAAATATATAGTACTAATGGTCTTCCATACTTAGCTCAGTTGCTAAAGAATATGCCTGCAATGCAGGAGACCCTTGTTTGATTCCAGGGTCAGGAAGATCTGCTGGAGGAGAGATAGCATACCTACTCCAGTATTCTTAGGCTTCCCTTGTGGCTCAGCTGGTAAAGAATCCACCTACAAAGTGGGGGGCCTGGGTTTGATCCCTGGGTTGGGAAGATCCCCTGGAGAAGCGAAAGGCTACCCATTCCAGTATTTTGGCCTGCAGAAGTGGAGTCAGACATGACTGAACAAATTTCACTTTTAATGTAACTTTCATATAGTACTAATAAGTTAATTTGAAAAATTATTTGTTTCCTAGAATACATATTCAGGATTTGGTATTAATTAGGTGCTGCTGCTGCTGCTAAGTTGCTTCAGTCATGTCCGACTCTGTGCGACCCCATAGATGGTAGCCCACCAGACTCCCCCATCCCTGGGATTCTCCAGGCAAGAATACTGGAGTGGGTTGCCATTTCCTTCTCCAATGCATGAAAGTGAAAAGTGAAAGTGAAGGCGCTCAGTCGTGTCCGACTTTTCGTGACCCCACGGACTGCAGCCTACCAAGGTCCTCCGCCCATGGGATTTTCCAGGCAAGAGTACTGGAGTGGGGTGCCATTGCCTTCTCCGATTAATTAGGTGAACTTAGTGCTAAAGTCTGGATTAATCAGATTTAAATGGGAGAGGGGGTTGAGGGACATCTTATGAATTGTGAGGAGGCTTTGTAATCAAGATGTAAACTTTAAATTCGATGGAACTTCTTAAGAATAGTGTAAATCATTACTTTGATTTCCTTCTTTCAAATATTCTCATCATGATGAAAATATATGGTACTTGGTATTTCTTAATTATAGTTTATCAATCAAGTATTAAAAAGCAACTGCATTTTAGGAATTTGCAGGTAGAAATTAGTCAGCCCTGGTTCTACAGTACTCAAAATAAAATGGGGAACAATCATAGACATGAGGATTAGCTCAAGTTTGTGCCTACAGATCCAGGATATAAAGTCTTCCTGAGGAGGAGGACAGCAAGGAAAAATACTGGCCCATGAAAATGTGTCTAGAGCGAAGTGTTAAGAGTTCACTCCTCATCTACATGGAAAGTGAGGTTGACCTGTGCCATTTGTTTATCTATAGGCACAAAGACATTGCTTCATTAAGCAGTGCTTGTCAAAGTTTTGGGGTTTTTTTTGCCACCAAAAAGCTCTTAAGAGAAAGAGACCAAGCTGAATCTGTAATTGTAGCCCAAACCTCTCCTCCATAAATGAGAAAACTTCTAAAAATCTAGCTTATTGTTTAAAGTATTCATTGGAATGCTCTATTCAGCTGTACAGTATGTCCATGTTTATATCTTAACAACAAAAAAAAAGTCTTTATTTTCTTTCTTTGCTTCCAGGTAAAGTAGCTTTCTGTTAAACAGATATGGGTTTGTCTCAAAATCCCACTCTGATGTATCATTCTATGTGTGGTGTATATTTTCTGATTTGTAATACTACAACTCTCAGTGTCCAAAACAGCAATAACCAACATTTATTGAATGCTTAATAAGTTCTAGATACTGTTCTAATCTTATTAAATATACCAATTTGTCCCATGCTATGAGTGATGGATAAGGTACTTAAATTTTGATTTAACTGTGCATATACAGAATTATTATATGATGGAAATTTGCACAAATAGTAAAGATGAGATATCTTGATGACTTTGATAATCATATTTTTTTCAGTTCTGGTCTTGGCACTATCCTAGAAAAAGAGGGTTTGTACTGTTTACAGCAATTCAAATTGTTCTATACTAGCAACAAGTCTGGAATAGATATCCATATAGATTAAATCAAACATGGCAATTTTGATTTAAGATTTCTTATTAATTTTATACTTCTCATCTTTACTAAACATTTAATTTCTGTTATATATAAAATATTTGATTAAGTATAAAAATAATAATGATTTACTGACATTTGGTGAATTTGTGCCTCTAAATTGCTTTGTTATGGTAATGTTTTATCTTTACTTTTTAAGATTTGGGAATCAAATGGATTAGATAGGAAATGTTGGATATAAGTTAAACTTAATGTGATTGAACTGTTATTCAATAACTGAGGTCTACCATTTCAAGACGTGTACATCTAATGAAACCAAACAATTTAACCAGATGAATTTTATGTGCATGACAAAAGCTTTGCAGCATAAAAGCACTAAGTCGGTTGCATATTGCAGGTTTAGTCCAGTTTGCACAGAGCTCTTTATTCAAGATCAGTGGCTATATATGCCATGCTGGTAGTAAAGTGGCTTTCTTGCTAACTGAGCTTTTAAAAAGCATCCTCAAGAAACACCAATACAGTATACTAACACATATATATGGAATTTAGAAAGATGGTAACAATAACCCTGTGTGCGAGACAGCCAAAGAGACACAGATGTATAGAACAGTCTTTTGCACTCTGTGGGGGAGGGAGAGGGTGGGATGATATGGGAGAATGGCACTGAAACATGTATAATATCATATAAGAAACGAATTGCTAGTCTAGGTTCGATGCAGGGTGCAGGATGCTTGGGCCTGGTGCACTGGGATGACTCAGAGGGAGGGATAGGGTGTGTGTGTGTGGTGGGGGGGGAGGTGGGAGGACGGTTCGGGATTGGGAACACGCGTACACCTGTAGCAGATTAATGTTGATGTGTGACAAAACCAATGCAATATTGTAAAGTAAAAAAAGAAAAAAAAGAAAAAAAAGCATCCTCGAGACAGTAGAGTGGGGGAGCAGTTTAAATAAGGACTTATACAGGTAACTGTTTTTTTTTTTTTTTTTTTAATATCGATTTGTATACACGGGAACCTGAGTTGAGATTTTAGATTACAGCAGAGAAAGTATGCCAAAGAAAATAATAGTCTGTAACCTAAATGAATACTTTAATCCCCTTAAAGTCATTAAAATGCATCTTATACTTTAATTTGGGCTTAAAATTTGTTTGTTTAAATACATAAAAGCAAGTATTTTTAATGCCTCTGATATCTAAACACCTTTTTAGAAGGCCTTGAGAATTTAATACTGGTGTTCATGGCAAATTCTGTACTGGAGTACAGTCCAATATAAGTTTTTGATAAGGTCATGCCAAATTTGAGTATACTGTTCCTTGCTTTTAATGGGTGTCTTATAATGATAAATTTTGAAGGGACTCAAGCCTTAGAGATGTTAAATAAGGATTTGCCATTGGAGACTCAGTCATAGAATATGGCACGAAGCACATAATCAACAAATTTATCAGGTTCTAAGCACTGTTTGAGGTACTGTAGGTTTTGCAATGAACAAATAAGGCACAATTTCCTGACCTCTTGCAGCTTGGATTCTGGGGGAGAGATAGATGATAAAACTCCAAAGCACAACATATTGTATGTCAAATAATAGAAGTGTGATGGAGAAAAATGAAACAGAAAAGAGGATGTGAATGTTTTCAGGTGGTAGAGTTTGAAATTTTAGAGTGTTAAAAATGGCCTCTGAGAATTTGCCATTTCAGCAAAGACCTGAAGCAGAGGAGTGATCTTTGCAAATATCTGTAGAAAGAGCATTTGGGGCATGAGGAACAGCAAATGAAAATGTCCTGAGGTGGGAACTGATAACATGTCCCAGGAATAGCCAGGCAACTCTGTGACAGGAGCGTGGTGAGTGGAGATTTTTACATTAAGTGGGGATTTTTTTTTTAATGTCATGTAGGGATTTTACACTGCAGATGGTGATTGCAGCCCTGAAATTAAAAGACACTTACTCCTTGGAAGGAAAGTTATGACCAACCTAGATAGCATATTAAAAAGAGGAGACATTACTTTGTTACCAAAGGTCTGTCTAGTCAAGACTACAGTTTTTCCAATGGTCATGTATGGATGTAAGAGTTGGACTATAAAGAAAGCTGAGCACCGACGAATTGATGCTTTTGAACTGTGGTCTTGGAGAAGACTTTTGAGAATCCCTTGGACTGCAAGGAGATCCAACCATTCCATCCTAAAGGAGATCAGTCCTGGGTGTTCATTGGTAGGACTGATGTTAAAACTGAAACTCCAATACTTTGGCCACCTGATGCGAAGAGCTGACTCATTTGAAAAGACCCTGATGCTGGGAAAGATTGAGGGCAGGAGGAGAAGGGGACGACAGAGGACGAGATGGCTGGAGGGCATCACTGACTCAATGGACATGGGTTTGGATGGACTCTGGGAGTTAGTGATGAGATGGCTGGATGGCATCACTGACCCAATGGACATGGGTTTGGATGGAGTCCGGGAGTTGGTGATGGACAAGGAGGCATGGCATGCTGCGGTTCATGGGGTCAGAAAGAGTTGGATATGATTGAGTGACTGAACTGACTGAGGGATTTTAGGCTTTGTGAGAGCACTGCTTTTACTTGAGTAGAATAGGAGATCATTGCAGGGTTTTGTTGTTTGGTCACTAAGTTGTGTTCAACTCTTTGCAACCCCATGAACTGCAGCATGCCAGGCTTCCCTGTTTTTCACCATATTCTGGAGCTTGCTCAAACTCATGTCCATTGAGTCAGAGATGCCATCCAACTCTCTCATCCTCTGTCATCCCTTTCTTCTCCTCCTGCCTTCAATCTTTCCCAGCATCAGAGTCCTTTCCAATTAATAGACTTTTTGCATGAGGTGACCAAAATACTTCAGCTTCAGCATCAGTCCTTCCCATGAATATTCAGGGCTGATTTCCTTTAGGATTGACTGATTTGTTCTCTTTGATGTTCAAGGGACTGTTAAGAGTCCAGCACCACAGTTCAAAAGCATCATTCTTCAGTGCTCAGCTTTCTTTATGGTCCAACTCTCACATCCTGAAGAAGAATAATATAACCTGATTTGTATTTTTATAGTGTTATTCTGACTTCTGTGTTGAATACTACCATGGATTCTCTTCTATAAGAGGTGATGGTGTCACAGACTATCACAAAGATAAGTGTAGGTTTAGGGACATGTTTTTGAATACGGGTCTGGAAAGATTCTCTCATGGATTGGATGTGAAATGTGAGCGAAGGAGTCAAGCATGAGTTCAGTGGCTTCAGTCAGTAAATGGTTGAAGCTGCCATTTATCAAGATGGGAAGATTGTGGGAGAAGATTTGAGAAAGGATACAAAGCTTGTTAGGAAGGATGGGCCTGCAGAAATTCTCTAGGATGGAACAAGTTGTAGAAGTAGAGATGCTCTAGACAAAAGGATCATTATGTTCAATGTCACTTAACCTTGGAAAGATTTTAATTATTGGTAAGTGGCGAGGTTCTCAGTGTGGTGTAAGCAGTATACATTAGGAGTTAATAAACTATAACTCATGGGCCAAATCCAGCACACTTTTTTTTTTTTAAGTATGGCCCATGAGCTGTACAAGTGGTTGAGAAAAAATTAAAAGAAGAATAATATTTTGTGGTGTGTGAAACTTAGGTAAAGTTTGATCAGAATGTAACCCCATACATTCACTTATGAATTGTCTGTGGCTGTTTTTACCTTAAAATGGAAGATTTAAGTTGTTACAGAGACTGTATGACATGCAAAAGTGAAAATAATATCTTGAACTTTACAGAAAAAGTTTGTTGGAGTCAAAATGGAGCATTATTTGGGAGCACATTGTGGAGTACCTTGTGTACCTTTCTAAGGACTTGAGACTTGGTTCTGTAGGCAGAAGAAAGTCATCAAGAATGACTTCCTAAAGTATTACTAATAATACAGGAAAAATCCTGGCTCAACTTTATTCCCAGTTGGAGAAACAAGCATGGAGACAGCAAGTGATTTGCCCAGAGGTTTGAGGTTCCCAGCGTTACAGTGCAAAGACTGGGCAAAGACCACACTGTCCCAACTCTCAGAATCATAATTTTACTTGTATTCCTTATGGTCTAATGTGGAGCTTCTGCATAGAGGGAAATTCTTCCAGAAACCTCATAGAATGTGTATGTCTGCTATAAAATGTCAAGAGAGATAATTACTTAGGGTTTAAGGTTTTATCCTAACCTACCTACATATTTATTTCATAATCAATAAAATTTATTTGAGAAAAGAATTTTCACAAACTTGGAATGTTTTAATAAAGATTGATCCAGGGCAAAGCTGAATTAGGCTAACATTTGTCATGCCTTCCTTTTCTTGTTGGAATATTCTCATCTGCCCGTTTTCCCCTTAATCCCATCCCGTTTCCTTCATGTTTTTAACAGGGTCTGTCATTATGGTCATGGATTCCTAAGATTAATCATTGGAGGCATATCACTAAAATTTAGATACAGTTGAAGGGAGCAGATTTTATTTACAAATTATTCCAGGGAGTGAACCAAGAATCATTAGGAAGGATTCTGTTATTGCCAGATGTACCATGATTGAATAGTATCTCTGAGCTGGAAAACCTAACTACAGGGAAAAGGATAGGGGTGTGTGAATAGGTAATAAATGGAAATGGAGAAACGTCATAGCAAACACGTGGAACATATCCTAGGGAGAATGCAGTAGGAACAAGAGAATTATACTCTAAAGCCATTTCTCTCAGTTCTAAGGCTGACTAATGGTGGATGCTAGGAGAAACTTCTTCATCTCTTTTTTCTAAAGAAGGAGAACTGGACTCTACATGAATAATTTGAGAAAAGAATTGATGCAGCATGCTCCCAAGAGTCAACTTGCTAGTGGTGGTTTAGTCACTAAGTCGTGTCCAACTCTGCAATCCCATGGACTGTAGCACCCTCCCCTCAACCTGCTCCAACCCTTCTGTTCTGGGATTTTCCAGACAAGAATACTGGATTTACAGGGCATATTCCCAACCCAGGGATTGAACCCAGGTCTCCTGGATTGCAGATTTTTTTTCTTTTTTAACCAGCTGAGCCATCAAGGATGCCCCTGTGAATCAACCTACTGCAGCTAACTATGGCTCTCACCCAGTTCATTGTTTACAGGCTGTGTTTACCATTCTGGCTATTTCTGGGTTAACCTGAGAGAAATTCTACAACGGAGTCTTATTGAGTAGATATGCCAAACAGCAGAACATCAGTATTCTGTGTGGGCATAAGTCATGATGATGTATTGCCGCAGCAGCTGCCTGGATATGATGGAAAGCAGATTGCTGCCTTCTGCCAAGTATGTTAGAACTTGATTTGTCCCTTTAAATATTTCAAATGTAAATGTGCATGGAACACATTTAAAGAAAGCTGGAGTGGAACCCAGTGATCCAATATTACCAGCAAGTCTCTTTCGGAGGTACACAATGGATGGTTATGGAAAGCATTATGGTGCACACAGTGGAGCTCAATGGAGCTATATTTGAGAGTAGAATATATCCAATTGACAGCCTCACGTGGCACATAATATTTTTAATTGTAGACTGTATTTCCAAATTGCACATATCCCATACATGTTAAATGGCAACAACCTATGTGGTAGCTTGACAAGCAATAACATCGTCACTCTAGATGTTCTGTGGAGGTTTTGGGAGATGGCTTTGGGTATTGAGTCTGTTTGAAATGTTTCTGGATAATCATCATGATATTGAGCAAGACTTGTTAACTCAAGTTTTCATTCCAATTGCAAAGAAAGGCAATGCCAAAGAATGCTCAAACTACTGCACAATTGTACTCATCTCACATGCTAGCAAAGTAATGCTCAAAATTCTCCAAGCCAGGCTTCAACAGTATGTGAACCATGAACTTCCAGATGTTCAAGCTGGATTTAGAAAAGGCAGAGGAACCAGAGATCAAATTGCCAACATGTGTTGGATCATTGAAAAAAGCAAGAGAGTTCCAGAAAAACATATACTTCTGCTTTATCGACTATGCCAAAGCCTTTGACTAAGTGGATCACAACAAACTGTGGAAAATTCTGAAAGAGATAGGAATACCAGACCACCTGACCTGCCTTCTGAGAAATCTGTATGGAGATCAGGAATCAACACTTAGAACTGGACATGGAACAACAGACTGGTTCCAAATCGGCAAAGGAGTACATCAAGGCTGTATATTGTTACCCTGCTTATTTAACTTGTATGTAGAGTACATCATGAGAAATGCTGGGCTGGATGAAGCACAAGCTGGAAAAAGATCACTGGGAGAAATATTAATAACCTCAAATACATAGATGACACCACACTTAAGGCAGAAAGAGAAGAACTAAAGAGCCTCTTGATGAAAGTGAAAGGTGCTGCTGCTGCTGCTGCTGCTGCTAAGTTGCTTCAGTCGTGTCCGACTCTGTGCAACCTCACATACAACAGCCCACCAATCTCCTCGGCCCCTCGATTCTCCAGGTAAGAATACTGGAGTGGGTTGCCATTTCCAACTTCAATGCATGAAAGTGAAAAGTGAAAGTGAAGTCGCTCAATCATGTCCGACTCTTAGTGACCCCATGGACTGTAACCTACCAGGCTCCTCCATCCATGGGATTCTCCAGGCAAGAATACTGAAGTGGGTTGCCATTTCCTCCTCTGAAAGTGAAAGAGGAGAGTGAAAAAGTTGGCTTAAAACTCAACATTTAGAAAACTAAGATCATGCATCTGATCCCATCACTTCATGGCAAATATATGGGGAAACAATGGAAATAATGACATACTTAATTTTTTTTTTTTTGGCTCCAAAATCAATGCAGATAGTGACTGCAGCCATGAAATTAAAAAATGCTTTCTCCTTGGAAGAAAAGTTGTGACCAACCCAGACAACATATGAAAAAGCAGAGACATTACTTTGCAAGGAAATGTCCATCTAGTCAAAGCTATGGATATAGTCATGAATGGAAGTGAGAGCTGGACTATAAAGAAAACTGAGCACCAAAGAATTGGTGCTTTTGAACTGTGGTATTTAGAAGACTCTTGAGAGTCCCTTGGACTGCAAGGAGATCCAAACAGTCCATCCTAAAGATCAGTCCTGAATATTCATTGGAAGGACTGATGTTGAGTCTGAAACTCCAATACTTTGGCCACCTAATGGGAAGAGCTGACTCATTTGAAAAGACCCTGATGCTGGGAAAGATTGAAGGCAGGAGGAGAAGGGGACGACAGATGATGAGATGGTTGGATGGCATCAACGACTCAAAGGACATGAATTTGAGTAAACTCTGGGAGTTGATGATGGACAGGGATGCCTGGTGTGCTGCAGTCCATGGGGTTGCAAAAAGTTGGACATGACTGAGCAACTGAAGAGTACATCATGAGAAACGCTGGGCTCGAAGGAGCACAAGCTGGAATCAAGATTGTCGAGAGAAATATCAATAACCTCAGATATGCAGATTACACCACCTTTAAGTGAAGAGGAACTAAAAAGTCTCTTGATGAAAGTGAAAGAGGAGAGTGAAAAAGTTGGCTTAAAGCTCAACATTCAGATCATGGCATCTGGTCCCATCACTTCATGGGAAATAGATGTGGAAACAGTGTCAGACTTTATTTTGGGGGCTCCAAAATCACTGCAGATGGTGATTGCAGCCATGAAATTAAAAGACGCTTACTCCTTGGAAGGAAAGTTATGACCAACCTAGATAGCATATTCAAAAGTAGAGACCGTAATTTGCCAACAAAGGTCTGTCTAGTCAAGGCTATTGTTTTTCCAATAGTCATGTATGGACGTGAGAGTTGGACTGTGAAGAAAGTTGAGCGCTAAATATTTGATGCTTTTGAACTGTGGTGTTGGAGAAGACTCTTGAGAGTCCCTTGGACTGCAAAAAGATCCAACCTATCCATTCTAAAAGAGATCAGTCCTGGGTGTTCTTTGTAAGGACTGATGCTAAAGCTGAAACTCCAATACTTTGGCCACCTGATGCAAAGCGTTGACTCATTGAAAAGACTCTGATGCTGGGAGGGACTGGGGGCAGGCGGAGAAGGGGACGACAGAGGATGAGATGGCTGGATGGCATCACTGACTCGATAGACATGAGTTTGAGTGAACTCTGGGGGTTGGTGATGGACAGGGAGGCCTGGCGTGCTGCGATTCATGGGGTCCCAAAGAGTTGGATACGACTGAGTGACTGAATTGAACTGAACTGAACCTGTCAAAGATGATGTTGTGAAAGTGCTGCACTCAGTATGCCAGCAAACTTGGAAAACTCAGCAGTGGCCACAGGGCTGGAAAAGGTCTGCTTTCATTCCAATTGCAAAGAAAGGCAATGGCAAAGAATGCTCAAACTACTGCACAATGTGCCCTCATCTTACACGCTAGGAAAGTAATGCTCAAAATTCTTCAAGCCAGGCTTCAGCAGTGCTTGAACCATGAACTTCCAGCTGTTCAAGCTGGATTTAGAAAAGGCAGGGGAACAAGAGATCAAATTGCCAACATCTGTTGGCTCATCAAAAAAGGAAGAGAGTTCTAGAAAAACATCTACTTCTTCCTTATTGACTGAACATCAAAAGTTTTTATAAATTGAAAATCAGATATCCCATGTTAAGCAGTTTAGAGCTTTTCTACGTATTGGAAGATGCAAGAGTCTAGGCTCACTGAAATCATTCCTTTGATATGCACATCACCTATCTGGAGTCAGTATTCTGTTTTCACATCCTGAGTTCTCAGGGCTCCCCATAAGGAGTGGTTGCAGTCTGCTGGCTGATATTAATAGATAGCAGGTACTCTTCTTCTTCCTGAGCACCCTCAGGGCTCACCAGATCATATTTGAGGGATGTAATCTCTGATGACTGTAACGTCCTTGTTTACTGATATGGCAGGAATAATCCTTTTCTCAGTAAGAAAGAAAACAAAAAATAATCAAGCTTGTAAGGAAATATCAAAAAGTCCATGAAGGACTGTGGCCACAATTGAGTCCATTGAGTGGGTTCAATTTATGGCTGTTGTGAGGATGTTGGTGGACTTTTTGTATAAAATATTGTAAGACAATTGGTGAACAGAAACTCAAAAAATGTGTTGAGGAAGTATTGACTAACATCAGAATGTGGATTGGAAAGGAAAATGCTAGTCGTAGATCTGCATGTTGTCTTCTCCCTTTGCTACAGGATGCTTCTGGAGAGGAAAATATACTAAAATCCCTTGTAAAAACTTAACATATAGAAATGGCAAGCACAGCAGTGGTATTTTCTAGCAAAGGGATTCTAATACATGGAATGTTTTGAGTACATGTATATAATCTGTCTAGGATTGCTTATATTAAACCTGTGTGAATTTATGGGTCATGGCTACCTGGAAAATTCACATAAGCTATTTAACTGTCTGTGTATAAAATGGAGTTGTTTCACGACAGAAATACCTCTCTTTTATTAAAGTAATGCTTTTGCAAACTTGAAACTGCTCATGCTCAGTCATGTCCAACTCTTTGCAACCCCCTGAACTGTAGCCCACCATGGAAAGCCTTCTGTCTATGGGATTCTCCAGGGAAGAATACTGGAGTGAGTTGCCATTTCTTCCTTCAGGGGATCTTCTCAACCCAGAGATTGAACGCGTGTCTCCTGCATCTCCTGCATTGACAGGTGGATTCTTTACCACTGAGCCACCTGGGCTTCCCAGTGCTTTTGCATGCTACACTTAAAAGTTGTGTATTAAATCTAGACCGGAGAAGGCACTAACATATTAAAGAACCTGGGGAGAGGCGTTGACTATCCTAGACTTTTTCATAGTTTTCTTTTCTCGTGATGTCCTATCTCCTTGCAATTATTTATATGGCTTAATAACATCTCTGACCCTTTGAATCTGATTTGACCATTCACTCTTTTAGATCATTCAAACTACAGTCCTCAATGCCCAAGATTGACCACTATGATCCTTTAAATGGGCCTCCTAGGTTTTTCCAGATCCAAGCCTTTCCTTTCTAGAGCCACATCAAAACTTTTCTGCTCCTTGATCCAGGTTCTCTAGATTTTTCTCTCAGTTAATAAATTGAGCATTATAATTAATATACACTTATTATCATCAGTATTATTATTGTTAATGTTCCCTGATTAAAGAAATGGATTTGGAGTCACATTTCTTCATACAGAACTACTATGGTGACAGGATATGTGATTTTATTTTGTTTTTTGGTTTTCTTCAAGTGGAGGTGACATCTTTTGCCTTTTGAATCCTCCATGTAACTTTTTTTTTTTTTATTGCCTCTCTTGACATATTTAGCCTTGAAATATTTTTTTTGTAAACATGTCTTATTTCTACAATTAGGACAGAAATGTTTGTCACTATTTTCTAAATCTCCCACAGTGTCTGGCAGAATGTATTTTCTCTAAAGGCACTTCATGAACATTTGACAAATTAAATTGAGTGGACAGATAAGCCTTTTGGTTTTCTTCAAACAGGGGAGATGATAATGATAACATTATTAACATAACTAAGCAAATTATACTCCAGTTTATTTTCTAATGTCATACCTTTAGATAAAAGAGGTGAAACATTTTTCTTTTTTTACATTTTCTTTATTGTGAGGAAAAAGACAAAGATTTATTTTTCTTTTTGGTATGGGTGGGACTATCTTAAAGGAATTTTATTCTATCTATCGAGAAGATTTCAGAAAATTCCTGAATTTTCAGGCAGTCAAAAATATGGGAAAAAGAAAGAATCAGAGAATCAGGAAAATTAGGAAACCTACTATACATTACTGACCCAAGGAATCAGGACCTAAGGTTTAATGAAAAGTCACCAAAAAGGCAACAATGGGGAAAATTGGCATTTAGAGAAACTTGTAATTTGTTTGTTCCTAAGAAACATTCACTTCTAAGTCCAATTAAGAGCAAAATAGTTTTTTACTGGTAGTTCATTAAACCCAACAGATGGCCAGTGATTTCTGCTGAGGGAGTTATAGTTTACAAATAAAGATTTTAAGGAGTATTTAGATGCATGAATGTTTTGAGGGCACCTCCTTTTAATGGCACCTCCTACCTTTCTCCAACCACTGATGGGCGAAGAGCCTGATTTGCTACTCAGAGGAGCAAGGGTGGTGGGAAGTTCAGAGGCTGGACCTTTGCAGGTTAGGATTGCCACATAAAGCTCTCAAAAAACAGTCAATATTTAGTACTTTCAGGCTTTAGTCACTTTTTCTCTACAATTAGGCTAAGGTCGGGATCTTATGGTATTTTATCTACATGTAATAAATAGCTGAGTGAGGGAAAAAAAAGAAAACAGTTGAGTGAAAAGGGTTGTCTTTAATTCTTTTATCTGAAACTGTCTTTACTAGGGAAATAGCTTATTATATGTAGCCTTATGCACTTGAAGTAAAAACCTTCTTTGTTTTCTTAAGAATTTAAGAGTATATCTGTGAAATAGTTATATACCAATAATTGTGCATTTCATTAACAGGGACTTTGATGTGGGCTCTACTTTTATTGGATCATCTTCCCTCTAGCTGTTTTACTGGCCACAGACAAAGGAAGTTGTCAGTATGTTTATGTTCTGTGCATGTGGGTACAATAGTAATTTGTTCAATCACTCAGTCATGTCTGACTCTGTGACCCCATTGACTGTGACATGCCAGGCTTTCCTGTCCTTCATCATCTCCTGGAGCTTGCTCAAACTCTTGTCCATTGAGTTGGTGATGCCATCCAACCATCTCATCCTCTGTCATCCCCTTCTCATCCTGCCCTCAATCTTCCCCAGCATCAGTCTTTGCTGATGAGTTGACTTCTAGCATCAGGTGACCAAAGTATTGGAGTTTCAGCTTCAGCATCAGTCCTTCCAATGAACATTGATGGTTAATTTCCTTTAGAACTGACTGGTTTGATCTCCTTGAAAGTCCAAGGGACTCTCAAGAGTCTTCTCCAACACCACAGTTCAAAAGCACCACTTCTGTGCTCAGCCTTCTTTATAGTCCAACTCTTATGTTCACACATGACTACTGGAAAAACCATAGCCTTGAATATACATATCTTTGTTGGCAAAGTAATGTCTCTGCTTTTAAATATGTTGTCTAGGTTTGTTATAGCTTTTCTTCCAAAGAGCAAGCATCTTTTAATTTCAGAGCTTCTGTCACCATCTGCAGTAATTTTGGAGTCCAAGAAAATAGTATCAGTCACCGTTTCCATTGTTTTCCCATCAATTTGCCATGAAGTGATGGAATCAGATGCCATGATCCTAGTTTTTTGAATGTTGAGTTTTAAGCCAACTTTTCACTCTCCTCTTTCACCTTCATCAAGAGGCTCTTTAGTTCCTCTTCACTTTCTGCTATAAGGGTGATGTCATCTGCATATCTGAGGTTATTGATATTTTTTCCTGGCAATCTTGATTCCAGTTTGTGTTTCATCCAGTCCAGCAGCATTACTCCTGATGTACTTTGCATGTAAGTTAAATAAGCAGGGTGAAAATATAGAGCCTTGGTGTACTCCTTTCCCAATTGGGAGCCAGTCCATTTTTCCATTTCCAGTTCTAACTATTGCTTCTTGATCTGCATACAGATTTCTCTGGAGGCACGTAAGGTGGTCTGGTATTCCCAGCTCTTTAAGAATTTTACAGAGTTTGTTGTGGTCCACACATTCAAAGGCTTTAGCATAGTCATCGAAGCAGAAGTAGATGTTTGTTGGGAATTCTCCTGCTTTTTCTATAATCCATCTAATGTTGTCAATTTGATCTCTAGTTCCTCTGCCTTTCTCTAAATCCAGCTTGAACACCTGAAAGTTTTGATTCACATACTGTTGAAGCCTAGCTTGGAGAATTTTGAACATTACTTTGCTAGCATGTGAAATGAGTGCAATTGTGTGGTAGTTGAGCAATCTTTGGCATTGTCCTTCTTTGAGACTGGAATGAAGACTGACTTTTTCCAGTCCTGTGGCCATTGCTAAGTTTTCCAAATTTGCTGGCGTATTGAGTGTGGCACTTTCATGGCATCATCTTTTAGGATTTGAAATAGCTCAGCTAGAGTTCCATCACCTTAACTAGCTTTGTTTGTAGTGATGCTTCCTAAGGTCCACTTGTCTTCATTCTCCAAGATGTCTGGCTCTAGGTGAGTGATCACACCTTCATGGTTATCTGGGTCATTAAAATCTTTTTTGTACTGTTCTTCTGGGAATTCTTGCCACCTCTTCTTAATATCTTCTGCTTCTGTTAGATCCATACCATTTCTGTCCTTTATTGTGCCCATCTTTGCTTGAAATGTTCCCTTGGTATCTCTAAGTTTCTTGAAGAGATCTCTACTCTTCCCATTATACTGTTTTTCTCTATATCTTTGCATTGATCAGTTAGTGAGGCTTTCTTATCTCTCCTTGCTATTCTTTGGAACTCTGCATTCAAATGGGTATATCTTTCATTTTCTACTTTTTCTTTAACTTCTCCTCTTTTTTTTTTCCTCAGCTGTTCCTCAGATAACCATTTCCCTTTTTTGCATTTCTCTTCTTGGGGATGGTTTCAATCTCTGCCTCCTGTACAATGTGACCTCTGTCCATAGTTCATCAGAGACTCTATCAGATCTAATCCCTTGAATCTATCTGTCACCTCCACTGTATAATTGTAAGGAATTTGAGTTAGGTTATACCTGTATGGTCTAGTAGTTTTTCCCTACTTTTTTCAATTTAAGTCTGAATTTTGCAATAAGGAACTGATGATCTGAATCATAGTCAGCTTTGGGTATTCTTTTCCCCTGACTGTATAGAGCTTCTCCATCTTCAGCTGCAGAGAATATAATCAATCTGATATCAGTATTGACCATCTGGTGATGTCCTAGTGTAAATTTGTGTCCTGTATTGTTGGAGGAGGCTGTTTGCTATGACCAGTGTGTTCTCTTAAAAACACTCTGTTAGCCTTTACCCTGCTTCATTTTGTATTCCAAAGCCAAACTTGCCTGTTACTCCAGGTATCTCTCGACTTCCTACTTTTGCATCCCAGTCCCCTGTGATTAAAAAGGACATCTTTTTTTTTGGTGTTAGTTTTAGAAGATCTTGTAGGTCTCCATAGAACCATCAATTTCAGGTTCTTCAAATTAGTGGTCGGGGCATAGTCTTGGATTTCTGTGATATTGAATGATTTGCCTTGAAAACGACAGAAATCGTTCTGTCATTTTTGAGATTGCACCCAAGTGCTGCATTTCTCTTTTGTTGACAATGAGGGCTACTCCATTTCTTCTAAAGGATTCTTGCCCACAATAGTAGATATAATGGTCGTGTGAGTTAAATTGGCCCATTATGGTCAATTTTAGTTCACTGATTCCTAAAATGTCAGTGTTCACTCTTGCCATCTCTTGTTTGACCACTTACAGTTTACCTTGATTCATGGAGCTAACATTCCAGGTACCTACACAATACTGTTCATTACAGCAGTGGACTTTACTTTCACCACCAGTCACATCCACAACTGGGCAATTTTTTGGCTTTGGCTCAGCCTCTTCATTCCTTCTGGAGCTACTTCTCATCTCTTCTCCAGTAGCATACTGGCACCTTCCAACCTTGGGAGTTCTTGTAATGTCATATCTTTTTGCCTTTTTATACCGTTCATACTGATGGATGGTAGTTCATCAATACTGTTTATTAAATTTTGCTTTCTTGACCTACTGATAAAGCATATCTTTGTTATTATATCTTAGATAAAGATGTTTTCCTTTCTTTATAGAATGATTGAGGATTATTTCTAGGAGGCTTATCAAAGTTTAATGTGATATGCTAGTCTTTATTCTGGAAGTTGGTATTTAAGTACTATTATGTAATACTCAAAAAGTATTAAAATTTAGTCTCACAGTAGTGTTATGATGAAAAACTATAACCAATAAATAATTTCATAGAAACTCAAATTTCTCCTTGCATTTCTCAAATATTGAGAAGCAATAATTTTGCTCATGCTAATAATAACTCAAATTTTTTTCTTAATAATAAACTTTTGTTAATTTGATGCTGTCTAGGTGATACAACTCTTTATATAAGGCTGTTTCAGGGACTGGCTGACACCAAAAGGAAGGAAGGAAAAATTTTCCAGTCATGTCTCAGAACTTGAAGGTTGAATGATGCCAAGAACTTATATAGTTTCCCTGTGGCCTATCTTACACAGAAGAACTATACAAAAAAGAACTTCATGACCCAGATCATCATGATGGTGTGATCACTCACCTATAGCCACACACGCTGGAATGTGAAGTCAAATGGGCCTTAGGAAGCATCACTACTAACAAAGCTAGTGGAGTTGATGGAATTTCAGTTGAGCTATTTCAAATCCTAACAGATGATGCTGTGAAAGTGCTGCACTCAGTATGCCAGAAAATTTGGAGAACTTGGCAGTGGCCACTGGACTGGAAAAAGTCAGTCTTCATTCCAATCCAGCAAAAAGTCAATGCCAAAGGTTGTACAAACTACTGCACAATTGCACTCATCTCACACGCTAGGAAAATAATGCTCAAAATTCTCCAAGCTAGGCTTCAACAGTATATGAATCAAAACTTTCAGATGTTCAAGCTGGATTTAGAAAAAGGCAGTGGAACCAGAGATCAAATTGCCAACATCCATTGGATCACTGAAAAAGCAAGAGAGTTCCAGAAAAACATCTACTTCTGCTTTATTGACTATGTCAAAGCCTTTGACTATGTAGACCACAACAAACTCTGGAAAATTCTGAAAGTGATGGGAATACCAGACCAACTGACCTGCCTCTTGAGAAACCTATATGCAGGTCAGGAAGCAACAGTTAGAACTGGACACAGAACAACAGACTGGTTCCAAATAGGAAAAGGAGTATGTCAAGGCTGTATATTGTCACCCTGCTTATTTAACTTATATGCAGAGTACATCATGAGAAACACTGGGCTGGATGAAACACAAACTGGAATCAAGATCGCTGGGAGAAATATCAATAACCTCAGATATGCAGGTGACACCACCCTTATGGCAGAAAGTGAAGAAGAACTAAAGAGCTTCTTGATGAAGGTGAAAGAGGAGAGTGAAAAAGTTGGCTTAAAACTCAACATTCAGAAAACTAAGATAGCATCTGATCCCATCACTTCATGGCAAATAGCTGGGGAAAAAATGTAAACAGTGACAGACTATATAATTTTTTGGCTCCAAAATCACTGCAGATGGTCACTGTAGCCATGAAATTAAAAGACGCTTACTCCTTAGAAGGAAAGTTATGACCACCCTAGACAGCATATAAAAAAGCAGAGACATTACTTTGCTAACAAAGGTCATCCAGTCAAAGCTATCATTTTTCCAGTAGTCATGTATGAATATGAGAGTTGGACTGTAAAGAAAGAGCGCAGAAGAATTGATTTGAACTGTGGTGTTGAAGACTTTAGAGTCCCTTGGATTGCAAGGAGATCCAACCAGACCATCCTAAAGGAATGAATCCTTAATATTCTTTGGGAGGACTGATGTTGAAGCTGGAACTCCAATACTTTGGTCACTTGATGCAAAGAAATGACTCATTGGAAAAGTCCTTGTTGCTGGAAAGATTGAAGGTGGGAGGAGAAGGGGAAGCCAGAAGATGAAATGGTTGGATGGCATCACTGATTCAATGGGCATGAGTTTGAGTAGACTCTGGGCGTTGGTGATGGACAGGGAATCTGGCTTGCTGCAGTCCATGGGTTCACAGAAAGTTGGACATGACTGAGAGCCTTAACTGAACTATCTTACAAATTCACTATTTCCTTAAAAAAAGTGATGAAACAAAAAAGCAATAAATAAGCAGAGAAAAACAAGCTTGCTTAAATAATGCTTTTGCCAGATTTTTTCTAGCTCAGAAAATTTCAATGATCCTATTTCATGTTCTGTTAGAACCAAATTTCACTGCATGGGCTTTTAAGTTCCTTTTTTACATTCCGGCTACATTGTTAGCTCTCAAATTCAGTTTCTCCAGCCTAGTCTCTTTATAATTTCATGAACATGGCATAAATGTTCATTCTTATACATCTTTAATAATGGTATTTCTTTGTTCTGGAATTTCATCTCATCTGCTTATTCCCAACTAGTCTAAGAAAAATGTAGGTATTACTGGCTTTTTGAAATCTTCCCTGACAATCTCAACAGCTTTTGAACCATTTGTGCAGTACATTTACATTGTGTTACATAAAATGCTTTATATAATTAGTACAACATTTCATTTATCTGTTACTGTTGCAAATGATGGCTTTCACAAGCATGAGTTTTCTAGAATATGAAAACACAGAAATCTTTCCATTTTTATATTGCTTTGTATGAAATATTTCTGTCAAGTATTACAAGCATCTCTGCCTAAATAAAGGATACAAAACATACTTAAAACTATTGATGGTTCAGGATCATTACTATGAACAGTAGGTTCAGTTCGGTCAGTCGTGTCTGACTCTTTGCAACCACATGGACAGCAGCACTCTAGGTTTCCCTGTCCATCACCAACTCCCCGAGCTTGCTCACACTCATGTCCATTGACTCGGTGATGCTATCCAATCATCTCTGTCGTCCCCTTCTTCTCCTGCCTTCAATCTTTCCCAGCATCAGGGTCTTTTCCAGTGAGTTGGCTCTTTGCATTAGGAGGCCAAATTATTGGAGTTTCAGCTTCAGCATCAGTCTTCCCAATGAATATTCATGACTGATCTCCTTTACAATTGACTGTTTAACCTCCTTGCAGTCCAAGAGACTCTCAAGAGTCTTCTCCAACACCACAGTTCAAAAGAAGCATTCTTTGGCACTCAGCTTTCTTTATAGTCCAACTCGCACATCCACACATGACTACTGGAAAAACCACAGCTTTGGCTAGATGGATCTTTGTTGGCAAAGTAATGTCTCTGCTTTTTAATATGCTGCCTAAGTTTATCATATTTTTCTTCCAAGGAGCAAGTGTCTTTTAATTTCATGGCTGCAGTCACCATCAGCAGTGATTTTGGAGCCCAGGAAAATAAAGTCTGTCACTGGTTCTATTGTTTCCACATCTATTTGCCATGAAGTGAATGGGACCGGATGCCATGATCTTAGTTTTTTGAATGTTGAGTTTAAGCCAGCTTTTTCACTCTCCTGTTTCACCTTCATCAAGAGGCTATTTAGTTCCTCTTCACTTTCTGCCATAAGGATAGTATCATCTGTGTATCTGAGGTTATTGATATTTCTCCCAGCAATTTTGATCCCAGCATGTGCTTCATCCAGCCAGGCATTTCACAAGATGTATTCTGATCAGGATGACAATGTACAGCCTTGCCCTACTCCTTTCCTAATTTGGAGCCAGTCTGTTGTTCCATGTCTGGTTCTAACTGTATATATATTTCTTAAGAGGCAGATCAGCTGGTTTGATATTTCCATCTCTTGAAGAATTTTTCACAGTTTAATTGTGATCTACGCAGTCAAAGGATTTGGTGTAATCAATAAAGTAGAAGTAGATGTTTTTCTGAAACTCTCTTACTTTTTTGATGTTTTGATGTTTCTAACATCCAATGGATGTTAGAAATTTGATCTCTGGTTTCTCTGCCTTTTCTCAATCCAGCTTGAACATCTGGAAGTTCATGGTTCATGTACTATTGAAGCCTAGCTTGGAGAATTTTGAGCATTACTTTGCTAGCATGTGATATGAGTGCAATTGTGCAGTAGTTTAAATATTCTTTGGCATTGCCCTTCTCTGGGATTGGAAAGAAAACCGATCATTTCCAGTCCTGTGGCCACTGCTAAGTTTTGCAAATTTGCTTGCATGTTGAGTGCAGCACTTCATCAGCAACATCTTTTAGGATTTGAAATAGCTCAACTGTCATTTCATAACCTCTGCTAGCTATATTAGTAGTGATGCTCCTAAGGCCTAATTTACTTTGCATTACATGATGTCTGGCTCTAGGTGAATGATGACAACATTGTGAGCATTAAATATTATGAACTATGAATGTTAATTATGATATTATATTATTTAGTGTTAGTTGGTCCATCGTGTCCAACTCTTGCGACCCCATTTACTGGAGCCTGCTAGGCTCCTCTGTCCATAATATTTTCTTGACATGGCAGTAAATGGACTTCCCTGGTCGCTCAGTGGTAAAGAATCCTTCTGCAATGCAGGAGCTGCAGGTTTAATCCCTGGGTCAGGAATATCCCCTGGTGAAGGAAATGGCAACCCACTCCAGTATTCTTGCCTGGGAAATCCCACGGTCAGAGGAGCCTGGTGAGCTACAGTGCATGGTGGTCTCAAAAAAGTCGTATATTAGTGACTAAACTACAACAACAAATAGTAAATATCGAGGCATTTGTTCTGTGTAAACATTCTGGTCCCATCACTTCATGGGAAATAGATGGAGAAACAGTGGAAACAGTGTCAGACTTAATTTTTTTGGCTCCAAAATCACTGCAGATGGTGATTGCAGCCATGAAATTAAAAGACGCTTACTCCTTGAAAGAAAAGTTATGACCAACTAGATAGTATATTGAAAAGTAGAGACATTACTTTGCCAACAAAGGTCCGTCTAGTCAAGGCTATGGTTTTTCCAGTGGTCATGTATGGATGTGAGAGTTGGACTGTGAAGAAAGCTGAGCGCAGAAGAGTTGATGCTTTTGAACTGTGGTGTTGGAGAAGACTCTTGAGAGTCCCTTGGACTGCAAGGAGATCCAACCAGTCCATTCTGAAGGAGATCAGCCCTGGGATTTCTCTGGAAGGAATGATGCTGAAGCTGAAACTCCAGTACTTTTGCCATGTCATGCGAAGAGTTGACTCACTGGAAAAGACCCTGATGCTGGGAGGGACTGTGGGCAGGAGGAGACGGGGACGACCGAGGATGAGATGGCTGGATGGCATCACTGACTTGAGGGACATGAGTCTGAGTGAACTCCGGGAGTTGATGGTGGACAGGGAGGCCTGGCGTGCTGCACTTCGTGGGGTCACAAAGAGTCAGCATGACTGAGCGACTGAACTGAACTGAACGGAAACATTCTTCTGAATTCATGTTTTCTTCAATTTCTTTTCTTGGTAATAGACTTTCAAGCATCATCTCCTTTGTAACTCATATTTCCACCTTTATAATAGCACAGCATTTTCCATCTATCTATTCTACCCATTTTAGGTAGACTGGACCTTCCTTGTTGATGACAAGTGAACTGCAGAGCAATGAAGGCAGCCTACTGTCTCAGTTTCTAGGGGCTGGAGCTAATTTAGTTGAACTCCACCCTGTCAGGAGAACCATTTCTAACCTTTCCAATCCTGGCATGTCCTTTTAATGCCATTCTTACAACCAAATAGAATGGGCAAATGGATACAGGAGCATTTAGTCGATTGACGTCAGTCAACTTATGTATCTTAGAGGTCTTTGTTCTACTTGCCTGATCTTCATTTGGATGTGGACTTGCTATACATTTATTGTTGTTTTATAATATTTCATGTCTTATTTTCCTCAGTGTGATAAGATTATAAAATGTCTTTTGGACATTCACCATAAAATAAATGCATTCTATATGATGAGAAATATAATCATATCTGGCTTATGCTCTAGAAGATTTCTCATAATCATCAATTTAAACCTCATAATCATATGTCATTGTAATTTATGATACATTCACTTTACAGACGATTAAACGGAAATTTAGAGAAAGAGGTTATGCTGCTGGCACATGAGTTTCAAACACAAGTCTTCTAACTTCTGTTCCAGTGTATCCTCAACTGTTACTTCACCTTCTGAGTAAGGCATTGAGCTAGGTTTCAAGAAACGTCTTGCTTCCTCAGAATGGATAGACTAAACACAGAATAACTACCTAACTGGGATGTGGTTAGTGCTCTGCAGAAGTGAGACAGTGTAGTGGAAATTCAAAGGTGTGGTGTATAATTGTGTGTCTGAATCCTATAAGAATCCCACTGCTGGGCATACACACTGAGGAAACCAGAACTGAGAGACACGTGTACTCCAATGTTCATTGCAGCACTGTTTATAATAGCCAGGACATGGAAGCAACCTAGATGTCCATCAGCAGACGAATGGATAAGAAGCTGTGGTACATATACACAATGGAGTATTACTCAGCCATTAAAAAGAATACATTTGAATCAGTTCTGATGAGGTGGATGAAACTGGAGCCTATTATACAGAGTGAAGTAAGCCAGAAAGAAAAACACTAATACAGTATACTAACGCACATATATGGAATTTAGAAAGTTGGTAATGGTAACCCTGTATGCGAGACAGCAAAAGAGACACAGAGGAATAGAAGTCTTTTGGACTCTGTGGGAGAGGGTAAGGGTGGGATGATATGGGAGAATGACATTGAAACATGTATAATATCGTGTACGAAATGAATCGCCAGTCCAGGTTCGATGCATGATATAGGATGCTTGGAGCTGGTACACTGAGACGACCCAGAGGGATGGTACGGAGAGGGAGGAGGGAGGGAGGTTCAGGATGGGGAACACGTGTATATCTGTGGTGGATTCATGCTGATGTATGGCAAAACCAATACAATATTGTAAAGTAATTAGCCTCCAATTAAAATAAATAAATTTATTTAAAAAAGTCATTGATATTTATAAGCAAGAAGTATCCTAAGAAATAGGCCTTGGTATGTGTAATATTTGGAAGATAGATGCTGAATGGAATTTGATGGCAGACAAAGGCATAGACTGCGGAAACAGAGACTTGTACAGTTTGATACAAGGTACACATAGGGGATTTGTGAGGGATTAGTGGAGATTTATGGTATATTTCTAGGAGAGTTGTGATGACCATACTGAGGATAATGTCCTTAAAACTGTTTCCTGTTTATAGTGTATTTGATTTAATGGTGAGAGATGGCTTTAGGCATCATGTTATAATGAATTCATTGTTTTCCTTGGTTGGAGAAATGGTGAGAGCCACATGTAAGCTTTTTGACTGAGAGGCGGATACTAATCAATTTGCTCTTGACTGTGATGTTCCAGGTAGCATTTGTTTATGTGCCGGAGCATGGGGAGTTTGGAAGTTGTTTATGTAATCCAATATTCTTGTTTCCACTCCAGATATGATTCTTTAACAGTCACTAGAAAAGAGATCAGTAGTGCTGTAAAGACCCCTAACTGGGATTCTAATTAAAGATAATATATTTATGCACCAAGAAGAAGGTTATTAGAAATTATTAATAGCACAATTTAAACTCCACAGGAATAAGTGCATATTTTTCAATAACTTGTTTTTAATATGGGTAAAATTTACATCATTTTCACTTTCATTTTACCTAAAACTTTGCTAATGCTCTTGTTTTCCTAAACGATTGTACTGACCAACTTCTTAATTTAAACATTTGTCTCTTTAAGACAAATCATTAAGATCAGTTACTTGACTAGCTTCTTGGTTGATCTGTTAACTCAGGTAAAAGAAACTCTTTAGTCCTTGTAGAAGAAAGTCTACAATACCTGAAATATAGTAAGCTGTCTGTCTTCCTCTCCATTTTAGTGGATGCACTAACTGTGCAAAGGTTTTTGCTTTGCCTTATCTTCCCATGAGACTTTAAAGATTAAACAATTCCTAGGCAAGAAACAAAGGCAAAGTCATGCTATTTCTCAAATAATTCAAGTGAAACCTGGAAATAAGATGAAATGTAAGCCCAGGATACTGGAAAAAAACCAGCCAAAATTGCCAAAATAGCCCAAAAGTGGGGGAACATTTTTGTGCTGTATTGAATTCAAGCTAGAGAGATACTCTGAAAATATTTTGATGCTTTTGTTTTTTTTTTAAGAAAAATGTCAGGTACAGAAGATTAACTTTTATTCATGCATTCAATAAAAAATTAGAAATATATATGTGGACTGTGGGTTGTTTTGAACTAAGAATAAAACCTGAAACATTTTATTTGATGGAGCACTTTTATAATCAAGTTTCCAAATTAGAATAAACATTTTGAAGCTCAAATAATCCTTTGACTCTGATTAGATTTTGTTCTATTGGTACCTAATATTTTTCGGCTTTAGTGGATAATATAAAAGAAACTTGATTTTCTCTATGAATCACTTTAAATTTTGAGCCATGGGTTTTAGTTTTTCTAAGAGCTAATATCAGAAAATACATCATGTGCTCAAAGAGTGCCATCTATCCCTATTTAAGATTTACGGAAAAACTATTGTATCTTACTATTATAGCCAGAAGCACCATGTTTGCATTATTTGACAACAAAAAGTTATATCCGTATCCTGATGTAAATTCATTGTATGATTCTTTTGGGCTTCCCAGGTGGTGCTAGTGGTAAAGAACTTACATAAAAGATGCGGGCTTGATCCCTGAGTCCGGAATATCCTCTGGAGGAGAGCATGCAACCTACTTCAGTATTCTTGCCTGGAGAATCCCCATAGACAGAGGAGCCTGGTGGACTACAGTCCATAGGGTTGCAAAGAGTTGGACACAACTGAAGCAACTTAGCGTGTACATACGCACACACACGATTCCATTGTTGCTTTCCAGAATACAGCTCTCTGTAACAGTAAAAAAAAAATTATGTAAAATTTTTCATCTTTTATACATAGTCACTTTAAGATATATTTGTGTTCAAACATTGTCTCTCTAGTTCCTTGCAAGTGTCAGACAGTGACATTGCTGAATTTTGGATTCCATCTATTCACTGATAATCTCAAATCTGTATCTCTACAGTGAGTTACTCTCCTGAGTCCCAGCTACACATCCAGCATCTTATCTGACATCCTCATTTGGAGATCTAATAGGTATTTCAAACTTAATGTATCTAAATAAAAGTAGAGACGCTCTCATCTCTCACTTCAATCCCAAATCTAATTCCTTACAAGTCATTTTATATCAGATTATACAAATTGCTCAATCAAAAGAAAAAAGAAAGAAAATCAAGAAATCTTTCTTGGCTCTTTTTGTTCTTTTATATTTGCATCAAGTATGTTGTTAATAAGCATCTCTGGTGGCTCAGAGGTTAAAGCGTCTGCCTGGAATGCGGGAAACCTGGGTTCGATCCCTGGGTTGGGAAGATCCCCTGGAGAAGGAAATGGCAACCCACTCCAGTACTCTTGCCTGGAGAATCCGATGGAGGGAGGAGCCTGGTTGGTAGGCTCCAGTCCATGGGGTCGCAAAGAGTCGGACACGACTGAGCGACTTTACTTACTTACTTACTTATGTTGTTAATAAGCTATCCCCCCATTCTCTAAAATAACTATATTCAAAATCTGACCTCTTCTCTTTTTTAACCTTGCCACAATCAGTCTGAAAAGCCATAAATTTTGCACTGACTTCTGCAATAGCCTCCTGTAACCATTCTGCTGAAAACCTTCCAAAAACTTCACATTGTATGTGAAAAAAGCCAGTGCCAAAGAATCCTAGCACTCACCAAAATCCTAGTTTCTTTTTCAAAAATCAAAACAATACAGAATTGTAAAGTAAAAAATAAAAAAAAAGAAAAAGAAGAATAAAAATAAAGAACATATATTTCTCACAGTTCTTTTTAAAATTTGAAATATACTTGATTTACAATCTTGTGTTTGTTTCAGGTGTATAGCAAAGGGATTTGGTGCTATACATATTTTTTTTCCCATGTCTTGGCTGTTGTAGCTAGTCTGTCTGTGAACACTGAGGTGAATATAGTTTCTTTTCCATTGTATGAATATGTACATATACACATACACATTTTTCTTATCCATTCAAAATGCAACACTTAGGTTGCTTCCATATCTTTACATTATACATAGTCTTTTTATAATATATATATTCTTTTTAGATTCTTTTCTGTTATAGATTGTTACAAAATATTGAGTATAGATAGTTCCTTGTACTGTTATCTATTTTATATATAGGTATTGTGAATATGTTCGGAGAAGGCAATGGCACCCCACTCCAGTACTCTTGCCTAGAAAATCCCATGGATGGAGGAGCCTGCTAGGCTGCAGTCCATGGGGTCGCTAAGAGTCGGGCACAACTGAGTGACTTCACTTTCGCTTTTCACTTTCATGCACTGGAGAAGGAAATGGCAACCCACTCCAGTGTTCTTGCCTGGAGAATCCCAGGGACAGGGGAGCCTGGTGGGCTGCCGCCTATGGGGGGTCGCACAGAGTCAGACACAACTGAAGTGACTTAGCAGCAGCAGCAGTATTGTGAATATGTTAACCCAAATTCCTCATTTATCACTGCACCACCCCCCCATGTTTCCCCTTTGGTAACCATTAGTTCATTTTCTATATTTGTTTGGATTTATTTCTGTTTTGTACATAAGTTCACCTGTATCCTTTTTTTGTTTGGAAGATTTCACATATAAGTGATATTACATGATATTTGTCTTTCTCTCTCTGGCTTACTTTATCTAGTATGACAAACTCTAGGTCTAATCATACTGCTATGAATGGCCTTATTTCATTCTTTTTTATGGTTGAGTTACATAGCTCAGTTAGTAAAGAATCAGCCTGCAATACAGGAGACCCTGGTTTGATTCCTGGATTGGAAAGATGGGCTGGAGAAGGGATAGACTACCCACTCCATGATTTTTGGACTTTCCTTGTGTTCAGCTAGTAAAGAATCTGCCTGCAGTGTGGGAGACCTGGGTTCGATCCCTGGGTTGGGCAGATCCCCTGGAGAATGGAAATGCTATCCACTCCAGTATTCTGGCCTAGAGAATTCCATTGACTGTATAGTCCATGGGGTTGCAAAAAGTCAGACATGACCGAGCGACTTTCACTTCTACAGTATTTCATTGTATATATGAGCCATTTTGTCTTTATCGAGTCATCTTGGACATTTAGGTTGTTTCCGTGTCTTACCTATTGTAATAGTGCTGCTGTGACCATTGAGGTGCACATAGTTTCTTCTCTTTCAGTCTGTGCCTAAACACACACACACACACACACACACACACATCATTCCTATCCATTCAATAAGCAATGCTTAGTTTGCTTCCATGTCTTGGTGGTTATAAATAATGCTGCTATGAACATTGGTGTTCATGTCTTTTCAAATTAGTGTTTTTGTTTTCTTTGGATAGATATCAGGAAGTGGAATTGGTAGATAAAATCACAATTCTTTTTTTTATATTTTGAGAACCCTCCATACTGTTTTCCATAGTGACTGCACCAACTTGTAATGGCAGCAAATGCATAATAGCGTTCTATTTTAACCATGTATTTGTCAACACTAGTTTGTTGTTTTTTTGATTATAGCCATTTTGACAGGTGTGAGATGATATCTCATTGTGGTTTTTTAAAATATAAATTTATTTCTTTTAATTGGAGGTTAATTACTTTACAATATTGTATTGGTTTTGCCGTACATCAACATGCATATTTTCATGTCTTTGTTGGTCACCTGTATGTCTTTTTTAAAAAATGTCTATTCAGGCTCTTTTCCTGTTATAAAATTGAATTGTTTTTTATGTTAAGGTTTATGAGTTCTTTGTATACTTTGGATATTAATCCCTTATTGGATACATTGTTTGCAAATAACTTCTCCTATATTTAATAGGCTGCTTTTTTGTTTAGTTGATGGTTTCTTTCACTGTGCAAAAGCTTTTTGGTTTGTTGTAGTCCACTTAAACATATTTTGCTTTTTTTTGCCTTTGCTTTAGGAGACAAATTAAATATCATTAAGACCAATGCTCGGAGAAGGCAATGGCACCCCACTCCAGTACTCTTGCCCGGAAAATCCCATGGATGGAGAAGCCTGATAGGCTGCAGTTTATGGGGGCACGAAGAGTTGGACACATCTGAGTGACTTCCCTTTCACTTTTCACTTTCCTGCATTGGAGAAGGAAATGGCAACCCACTCCAGTGTTCTTGCCTGGAGAATCCCAGGGATGGGGGAGCCTGGTGGGCTGCTGTCTATGGGGTCACACAGGATCAGACACGACTGAAGTGCCTTAGCGGTAGCAGTAGCAGCAGCAAGACCGATGCTAGAGATCATACTGGATATATTTTCCTGTAGGAATTTTATGATTTTAGGTCTTATATTTAGTCTCTATGTTGAATTTAGTTTTGTATATGGTGTGAGAAAGTAGTCCAGTTTGATTCTTGTGCATGTAGCTGTCCAGTTTTCTCAACACTATATATTAAAAAAGCTATCTTTTCCTGTACTGTATGTTCTTGCCTCCTTTGTCATAGACTGACTATATATGCATGTGGGTTTATCTCTGACTCTCTATTCTGTTCCATTGATCTATGTGTCTGTTTTTATGTCAGTATTATAAAATTTGTCTGTTTTGGTTATTGAAGCTTTGTGGTATAATTTAAAATCAGATAGCATAATACCTAAGAAAAGGGATTCTAAATGTTCATTGTTATGGCCTAAAATATTGCCTGGCATGCAGTATTTTTTAACTGTTTGACTACTGTATGTGCATGCGTGCTCATATCCAACCCTATGGACTGTACCCGCCAGGCTTCTTTGTCCATGGGATATTACAGGCAAGAATATTGGAGTGGGTTGCCATTTCCTCTTCCAGGGGAACTTCTTGATCCAGTCATCAAACCCGTATCTCCTGTGTCTCCTGCACTGCACGCAGATTCTTTACCACCTGTCACCTGGGAACAAGATGTATGATAATTGAAAATAGGAATTGTATCCTGTAGCTCAAATGTATATAAAGCATATATCTCATATAAATCATAATATTTCTAGTATCATCTCATTTAATTGCATGTAAATAAGGTAAAAATAGAAGGGCATAAGATTTGGACACAGAAATATCCATTTCAAGTTGTGAACCTACTGTGTGATCCTAAGAAATTCTTTCTTAGATTCTGTATCTACTACGTACACAATGGCATACTATGTACACAATAGTATATACTTCATTCTGATGGCAATTTTATGAGATATAAAATTTGTGAATGAACAGCATAAATTGTTTAGAGTTTTTACAGTGTAAAAGATAAAGCCACAAAACTATTTTAAAGTACTTAAAAGAAATACTTTGTGTGTTGGATAGAGTTGGGTAGGCTCCTTGTTGTCTATACATACTTTATGGGTAGACAATGCTGAAAAGTGTTATGCATTTTAATTAGAAATATTATCCCATATTACTGTAATACAGGATTCACTAATATGTTTAACAGTTTCTCTCAGTTGTCACAGTTTCCTGGGACTTCAAAATAAAGAAATTGCTTTCCATTCAACATGTATTCCTATAGTTCAAAATTTTCTTTAATGTGCTATTATTCCTATCTGGTGAGGGTGAATTAAATATCAATGCCTAGGTGAAAACTTGCTTTTTTTTTTCTGGTACAATTAGTTTCTCTTCAGTGGTTCATTTTACCATCATTCTTAGGGGCCTGTCCTCAATTGTCCCTAGATCTTCCTAGATTCATCAAAGTAGGATAAAGCACCATCATGGGATCAAATATTTTTTGTCCATAAGCAAGATGTACTGTCAAGCTCTTATCTGTGTGTACTTTTCCCGGAAAACAGCATATGTTATGGCAAATAGAATATGTAATGCTTGTTAAATTCCTATGGGAAAGTTCTTTGGAACATTAGGCATAGTTGCTGTTAAACATTACTGTTGAAAAGAATGGGGACTTTTCCCCTGAGACTGCCTCAGTGAGGAAGTGGGTTATGATTGGTTATTGTCACTGTTCCTAATTCTGCTTCAGAGTATGTAATAAAATGATCAGAATAGTCCTGCCTTTTAAGAAGTCTCTATTTGATCCTCAAATGAAGTTGTAGCTTGTAGGCCGTTCTTTCTGTATCTGCTTTGTAAGACCGAAAGGCCATGCCAACTCAGATTGGGGGCTGGACAAAGCATTGTATATTACTCAGAATTTTTCCTCTTCAAGAAGAGGACTGAAATGCAATGTGAGGTATATTGTAATTGAATTTTTTAAAAGCATTGCCTTAGGGGAAGGAGTAAAGGGAAGAGTAGAATATTCCTTTGACTGGTTTCTGTCTCCAAGAGTGCTGAAATATACATCTTATTGCTTACTAAAAAGACAGTAGGCCTAGTCCTGAAAAGAGATCATTTCTGCTTTTGAAAAGGCTCCTAGATAAAGTTGTTTTTAAATGCCATTATGCAGATTTTTGCAAAGCAGAAGTTAACAGCTTTGTCCTATTTGGTAACACTAGCTAAAATTTTTTTCTTGATTTTGTTAATGAAATCTACAAATCAAAGGCCATTTGAATAGAAACCTAGAAGGGAACTTCTATTAATGTTTTATGATACTTATTTAAGAGAACATAAAGGAACCCAAGAGATTTTGTGTCAGGATGGAATTGAAATGCATTATTGTATATTAGTATGTACAATACTGAGAATATGCAGGAGGTTTTTTCATAAATTGGATTCTAGCTAACCTAATACTCTACTATGAAAGGGCTTTTACCTCATGGATATGTATTATGAGCAAACTTTATGGTGCTAAGTATACTGCATTTATAAGTCTTGTATGGCCTGATCCAGCTTTTAAAATTTGTGCTTAATTAAACATTAGTGCTTCATTGAGCATTCTTACTCTGGAGGTGGGGACAGAATGTGACCCCATGAGCCAGCACTGTGGATATATTGTGAGTTAGGTATGAGTTTTGCTTATGCTTCATTTTGAGTGAAGAAACTCAATCATGGCTAAACCTGATCTTTCTCGTTCATGCTTGCCAGTTGTTGCTGCAGTAAAAAATTAACTTTTATCAGGAAAATAACAAAAACAAAATTCAAAATGGTCTCAAATCCCAGCTGCTAGGATAAATCCCATAGACATTTTGAAGACATTTGTAAATACACATGGCCAAAAAATTTAGATGCTATAGTGTGTTCTAGGGAGCGGCAAGGCAGACTTAAATGTGCCTTCAAGTAGTCAGAAGAAATTTTTCTTGATATCTGCCATGATTTTTGAATTGTTTTCTAGCCAATTCATTTTTATTTATTTATTATTATTCTTAACCTTTTGCTTCAAAGGAAATTGGATATTATAGCTACTGCTGCTGCTGCTAAGTCATTTCAGTCATGTCCGACTCTTAGCGACCCCATGGACTGTGGTCTACCAGGCTCCTTCATCCATGGGATTTTCCACTCAAGAGTACTGGAATGGGTTGCCATTGTCAGCTATAATGAAAAATTATTTCATTATAGCTGCTAGAGCTTCATATACTTTCTAGTCTGTTTTTTGATAAAGTGTCCAGTAAAATAAGAATAAATCTGTTTATACCAACAGCTATAAAATGAACAACTTTACAAAAATTTATTTTACTCCATGGTTTTGTTTATTTTAATTTCAAAGTGGGCATAAAATCTTTCCTTCAAAATTGACTGGTCTTTGAGTTGTTCCATTGTTGTTGCTAAGTCGTGTCTGACTCTTTGTGACCTCATGGACTGTAGCCCACCAGGCTCCTCTGTCCATGGGCTTTCCCAGGCAAGAACACTGAAGTGGATTGCCATTTCCTTCTTCAGGGGATCTTCCCAAGCCAGGGGTTGAACATCTGTCTTCTGCACTGACAGGTTGATTCTTTACCACCGAGTCACCACAGAAACGAAAATTATTTCATTATCCACACAGGCTGGTTCCAAATAAAAAGGAGTACATCAAGGCTGTATATTGTCACCCTGCTTCTTTAACTTATATGCAGAGTACATCATGAGAAATGCTGGGCTGGAAGAAGCACAAGCTGGAATCAAGATTGCCATGAGAAATATCAATAACCTCAGATATGCAGATGACACCACCCTTTGGCAGAAAGTGAAGAGGAACTAAAACGTCTGTTGATGAAAGTGAAGGAGGAGAGTGAACAAGTTGGCTTAAAGCTCAACATTCAGAAAACAAAGATCATGGCATCTGGTCCCATCACTTCATGGGAAATAGATGGGGAAACAGTGGAAACAGTGTCAGACTTTATTTTTGAAGGCTCCAAAATCACTGCAGATGGTGACTGCAGCCATGAAATTAAAAGACGCTCACTCCTTGGAAGGAAAGTTATGACCAACCTAGATAGCATATTTAAAAGCAGAGACATTACTTTGCTAACAAAGGGCTATCTAGTCAAGGCTATGGTTTTTCCAGTAGTCATGTATGGATGTGAGAGTTGGACTGTAAAGAAGGATGAACGCTGAAGAATTGATGCTTTTGAACTGTGGTGTTGGAGAAGACTCTTGAGAGTCCCTTGGACTGAAAGGAGATCCAACCAATCCATTCTAAAGGAGATCGGTCCTGGGTGTTCATTGGAAGGAATGATACTAAAGCTGAAACTCCAATACTTTGGCCACCTCATGTGAAGAGTTGACTCATATGAAAAGACTCTGATGCTGGGAGGGATTGGGGGCAGGAGGAGAAGGGGATGACAGAAGATGAGATGGCTGGATGGCATCACCGACTCTATGGACATGAGTTTGAGTGAACTCTGGGAGTTGGTGATGGACAGGGAGGCCTGGCGTGCTGTGATTCATGGGGGTCGCAAAGAGTCAGATAGGACTGAGCGACCGAACTGAACCGAACTGAACGTCAGCGAGGAGTCTGGTTTTGTATAATTGGATGGTTGTAATGTGGTTCTTCATATCAGGAAGAGTTTCTTTGTTATTATTCTTATTATTGCTTGTATTTGTTCATATTTTATTATTAGAAAAAGAGCAGTAACTATCCTTGTGACTTTTTCTTTTCAAATATTTCTACTAAATCTAGGGAACTAGTGGGGTTTTAAGAAATTTCTTCTTAAGCTGAAATGAGTTTCAGGGTCACTTTTATTTCTAAAAATGGTGATATTATGAAAAAAGTTTCATTTTGGATTTGTTTTGGAAAAAATTGCATTCATAGGAAGCATTTGCATTTTAATCACTTGGAGGATTGGCCTGTGAGAACCACCTTTTGTTCATAGTTAATTTTAGTGGGTTCTTTCATTTACTGTTATCTAGACAGGCATTTACACTTGGCTGGCTTCTGTCTCTTCTCGCATCTGGCCTTTGATGAAGCCTGGTTGACCTGAATGGGCTCAGTTCTCTGTCTTTTACTTCATAAGTGCTCCCATGACTCGCTCTGACAGTTGGTTTTGGTGGGGAGCGTTTATTTTGTTTTTAGCAGAATTCCTTGTGTGCAGTTGTGATGCGGTGCTCATATCTTCTGATGGCAATGTTGAATCTCCTCCTGAATCTATTCAGCTTCCCTTCAGCCAACCTTCACATCAGGTCAAAAAAAACTTCTATTCAGTGGCAACTGGGTCATTTTATAGCAGGAACTGCTTTAAAAAATTTTTAGCTCTGAAAGTTAACTCTAGTGTTGAAATAAAATAAGATAAAGACTCGACTAGTAAAATTTCCATATTTTCTGACTTTTTGGCATGCATAAAATTTAGTATTAGACCTAGTTTTGATGAAATAAAATGAAACTAGAAAATAACTCTTTTGGTGATAATATGTCTTCTAAATATCAGACACCTGTTTCCCCCCCCCAGTTTTATTACTGAGATATAATTGACAAATAGAAACTGTACATATTAAAAGAGTACAACTTGATTTTTTAAAGAAACTTTTTATTTTGTATTGGAGTATAACCAATTAACAATATACCACTGACGTTTGATATATGTATGCATTGGGAAATTATCACCACAATTGAGCTATTCACATATCCATCAACTCACATAGTATTTTGTTTCCTTCTTGCTTCATTCCTTTCTTTTACATTTTTTTTGGTGATGACAACACATAAGAGCTACCCTCTTAGCAAATTTCAAGTATACAATACTGTATTGTTAACTATAATCCCCATTCTTCAGGAATTATCTAATTATATAGATTTGTATAAGATATGAAAGATGAGGTATGCTAAAATGTGGTAGAATTTTTAAGCTATAATATTATTTGATTTTCATGTTATTATATGGTATAGAGTTGACACTAGGACAACATGGGATTAAAGACCACAGGTCCACTTATATGCAGATCGTCTCAACAAATATATTGGGAAATATTTTGAAGATTTGTGCCAATTTGAAAAAAACTTGCAGGGGAAACATATAGCTTAGAAATTAAAAATATTAAGAAAATGTATGTCAAGAATGTATAAAATGCATTACATAGAGGTCTAACCTTACATAGGTTTAAGGCAAGTGATATTGAATATAACATTAATAATGTGTTAGTTTTTATTACTGGTTTATAATTTTGCTTTCAAAGAATTACATTACCAAACCATATCATCACAGGGAAGTTTTTTATTAATATAACAAGTTTTCAGTACTGTATTATGACTAGAGCTGTGTATTGTGTGTCATACAAATTCTATGACAGTTTATTCACTAGCGTACAGGCTAGGCTACCATGAAGCAGTTGTATCAGTTATATTGCTGCTGCTGCTGCTGCTGCTAAGTCACTTCAGTCGTGTCTGACTCTGTGTGACCCCAGAGATGGCAGCCCACCAGGCTCCCCCATCCCTGGAATTCTCCAGGCAAGAACACTGGAGTGGGTTGCCATTTCCTTCTCCAATGCATGAAAGTGAAAAGTGAAAGTGAAGTCACTCAGTCGTGTCCAACTCTATGTGACCCCAGAGACGGTAGCCCACCAGGCTCCCCCATCCCTGGGATTCTCCAGGCAAGAACACTGGAGTGGGTTGCCATTTCCTTCTCCAATGCATGAAAGTGAAAAGTGAAAATGAAGTCGCTCAGTCGTGTCCAACTCTGTGTGACCCCAGAGACGGCAGCCTACCAGGCTCCTCCGTCCCTGGGATTCGCCATGCAAGAACACTGGAGTGNCACTTCATGGGAAATAGATGGGGAAACAGTGGAAACAGTGTCAGACTTTATTTTTGAAGGCTCCAAAATCACTGCAGATGGTGACTGCAGCCATGAAATTAAAAGACGCTCACTCCTTGGAAGGAAAGTTATGACCAACCTAGATAGCATATTTAAAAGCAGAGACATTACTTTGCTAACAAAGGGCTATCTAGTCAAGGCTATGGTTTTTCCAGTAGTCATGTATGGATGTGAGAGTTGGACTGTAAAGAAGGATGAACGCTGAAGAATTGATGCTTTTGAACTGTGGTGTTGGAGAAGACTCTTGAGAGTCCCTTGGACTGAAAGGAGATCCAACCAATCCATTCTAAAGGAGATCGGTCCTGGGTGTTCATTGGAAGGAATGATACTAAAGCTGAAACTCCAATACTTTGGCCACCTCATGTGAAGAGTTGACTCTTATGAAAAGATTCTGATGCTGGGAGGGATTGGGGGCAGGAGGAGAAGGGGATGACAGAAGATGAGATGGCTGGATGGCATCACCGACTCTATGGACATGAGTTTGAGTGAACTCTGGGAGTTGGTGATGGACAGGGAGGCCTGGCGTGCTGTGATTCATGGGGGTCGCAAAGAGTCAGATAGGACTGAGCGACCGAACTGAACCGAACTGAACGTCAGCGAGGAGTCTGGTTTTGTATAATTGGATGGTTGTAATGTGGTTCTTCATATCAGGAAGAGTTTCTTTGTTATTATTCTTATTATTGCTTGTATTTGTTCATATTTTATTATTAGAAAAAGAGCAGTAACTATCCTTGTGACTTTTTCTTTTCAAATATTTCTACTAAATCTAGGGAACTAGTGGGGTTTTAAGAAATTTCTTCTTAAGCTGAAATGAGTTTCAGGGTCACTTTTATTTCTAAAAATGGTGATATTATGAAAAAAGTTTCATTTTGGATTTGTTTTGGAAAAAATTGCATTCATAGGAAGCATTTGCATTTTAATCACTTGGAGGATTGGCCTGTGAGAACCACCTTTTGTTCATAGTTAATTTTAGTGGGTTCTTTCATTTACTGTTATCTAGACAGGCATTTACACTTGGCTGGCTTCTGTCTCTTCTCGCATCTGGCCTTTGATGAAGCCTGGTTGACCTGAATGGGCTCAGTTCTCTGTCTTTTACTTCATAAGTGCTCCCATGACTCGCTCTGACAGTTGGTTTTGGTGGGGAGCGTTTATTTTGTTTTTAGCAGAATTCCTTGTGTGCAGTTGTGATGCGGTGCTCATATCTTCTGATGGCAATGTTGAATCTCCTCCTGAATCTATTCAGCTTCCCTTCAGCCAACCTTCACATCAGGTCAAAAAAAACTTCTATTCAGTGGCAACTGGGTCATTTTATAGCAGGAACTGCTTTAAAAAATTTTTAGCTCTGAAAGTTAACTCTAGTGTTGAAATAAAATAAGATAAAGACTCGACTAGTAAAATTTCCATATTTTCTGACTTTTTGGCATGCATAAAATTTAGTATTAGACCTAGTTTTGATGAAATAAAATGAAACTAGAAAATAACTCTTTTGGTGATAATATGTCTTCTAAATATCAGACACCTGTTTCCCCCCCCCAGTTTTATTACTGAGATATAATTGACAAATAGAAACTGTACATATTAAAAGAGTACAACTTGATTTTTTAAAGAAACTTTTTATTTTGTATTGGAGTATAACCAATTAACAATATACCACTGACGTTTGATATATGTATGCATTGGGAAATTATCACCACAATTGAGCTATTCACATATCCATCAACTCACATAGTATTTTGTTTCCTTCTTGCTTCATTCCTTTCTTTTACATTTTTTTTGGTGATGACAACACATAAGAGCTACCCTCTTAGCAAATTTCAAGTATACAATACTGTATTGTTAACTATAATCCCCATTCTTCAGGAATTATCTAATTATATAGATTTGTATAAGATATGAAAGATGAGGTATGCTAAAATGTGGTAGAATTTTTAAGCTATAATATTATTTGATTTTCATGTTATTATATGGTATAGAGTTGACACTAGGACAACATGGGATTAAAGACCACAGGTCCACTTATATGCAGATCGTCTCAACAAATATATTGGGAAATATTTTGAAGATTTGTGCCAATTTGAAAAAAACTTGCAGGGGAAACATATAGCTTAGAAATTAAAAATATTAAGAAAATGTATGTCAAGAATGTATAAAATGCATTACATAGAGGTCTAACCTTACATAGGTTTAAGGCAAGTGATATTGAATATAACATTAATAATGTGTTAGTTTTTATTACTGGTTTATAATTTTGCTTTCAAAGAATTACATTACCAAACCATATCATCACAGGGAAGTTTTTTATTAATATAACAAGTTTTCAGTACTGTATTATGACTAGAGCTGTGTATTGTGTGTCATACAAATTCTATGACAGTTTATTCACTAGCGTACAGGCTAGGCTACCATGAAGCAGTTGTATCAGTTATATTGCTGCTGCTGCTGCTGCTGCTAAGTCACTTCAGTCGTGTCTGACTCTGTGTGACCCCAGAGATGGCAGCCCACCAGGCTCCCCCATCCCTGGAATTCTCCAGGCAAGAACACTGGAGTGGGTTGCCATTTCCTTCTCCAATGCATGAAAGTGAAAAGTGAAAGTGAAGTCACTCAGTCGTGTCCAACTCTATGTGACCCCAGAGACGGTAGCCCACCAGGCTCCCCCATCCCTGGGATTCTCCAGGCAAGAACACTGGAGTGGGTTGCCATTTCCTTCTCCAATGCATGAAAGTGAAAAGTGAAAATGAAGTCGCTCAGTCGTGTCCAACTCTGTGTGACCCCAGAGACGGCAGCCTACCAGGCTCCTCCGTCCCTGGGATTCGCCATGCAAGAACACTGGAGTGGGTTGCCATTTCCTTCTCCAATGCATGAAAGTGAAAGGTGAAAGTGAAGTTGCTCAGTCGTGTCCGACTCTTAGCGACCCCATGGACTGCAGCCCACCAGGCTCCTCCATCCTTGGGATTTTCCAGGCAAGAGTACTGGAGTGAGGTGCCATTGCCTTCTCCTCAGTTATACTAGGTAACCATAAAACAATCATATGGCTACTTCTTTGAGAAATAAATGCCATATGTATTAAAGGGTTATGACAAATGCATTAATCATTATACCTGTAAATAGATACAAATTTTTTCATATTAAATTTTCATTTTTGATGTCTAGTGTTAGTAATAGGAATAGCATCTATAGCATTTTGTGTCATGTAAGACATATTGGCATAGGTACTGACAAGTAATCTTGTAGATAGACAACATAAACTTATGGTGTCAATAATTATAGTATGGACTGTAAGTATATTTTCTCTTCCTTATGATTTTCTTAATAGTATACAGAAACCAACTCTTTGTATGAATATTTATACCAAGCTATGTGAGAAGTTCTGCAGAAAAGAAAACACCTTAATTTATATAAGCTGGAATTTTGCACACATTGGGCTATGACATCTTTTAAAATGGAAACAGAATCCATTTGAGATGCTTTGTGAAGCAGTACATTAATGAATTAACTGTAAAACTCTGATAAATATGTTATTTAGTAATTCTGAAGGAATTCCATATTCTTAAGTAAATTTATTATATCAGTTATGATATGGTCTCTGACCACCTCAAATCAAAATAATCTCTCTGGGTATTATTACTGTAAACCAGCAAATGATTTCTGCTCAGAGCCTTTGCATAAACCTTCCCAATCTTCTCAGATTGTTCTTTGCTAAACACGTCTTATGCCTAATAACCATTCATTTTTCATTTCTCTATTGAAATTTCATTTCCCCTCAAAATTCATTATTCTATTTTATAAACCCTGTTAGTTTCCTTTATATAATTATAGTTGGTGCCTTTGTTTAATGTTTGTCTTCCTCATTAGACTCTATGCCAATATTGATCACAAATATTTTGCTCACCATTTTCACCCAGCTCCTAGTCAAGACATGAGTTTAAGAAATACTTATTGAATGAGGATAAATATATTTATTTTTTAAAATGATAAATGTCTCCCCCTTTAGATAATAAAGTGCAGGAGGATAGGGATATTAGGGATATTATTGCCAAAAATATGAGTGCAGTAAGTAGTGTTTGCTAAACACTTGTTACATAAACTAGTTGTTTATTCTACCAATTTGAATAAACTATTTAATAAGTTGAATGATGAACTTTTTCTCCAGCTTTAGTGGAGAATAATTGACAGAATTGTAAGTTTTTTTAAAAGTACATGACACGAATCGATATATGTATATATTGTGAGATAATCCCCCCATCAAGTTGATTAACACATGCCGTGACCTCACATATTTATTTCCCTTTTTATTTGTGGTGAAGACATTTAGGTCCTATTCTTAGCAAATTTCAGTTATACAATAGAGTGTTAAAACTATACTTACCATGTTGCATGTTAGAGTTTATTCATCTTATAACAGAGTTATCCACTGTATAACAGAAAGTTTGTACTCCTTTACCACTGTCTCCTCATTTCCCCCACCACGTACTGCCTGGAAACGACTTTTTCACTGTGTTTTTATGATTTCAACTTTTTTTTAAGATTCCTCATATTAGTGATGCCGTGTGGTATTTGCCGTTCTCTGTCTGGCTCACATCACTTTGCATAATGCCCTCCAGGTTCATCCATGTTGTTGCAAATGACAGAATTTCTTTCTTTCTTTTTTGAGAAAGATGAATAGTATTCCATTGTGTGCAACTTTCTGTAGCCATTCGCCCATTGATGGACTCTTAGGTTATTTCCATATCTTGGCTATTGTGAATGATGCTGCTGTGAATATGAATACGGGAGTACAGGTATCTCTTTATGATAATGATTTCATTTCCTTTGGATATATACTCAGAAGTGGAATTGCTGGACCCTATGATAGTTCTATTTGTAATTTTTGAGGAACCTCTATATTGCTTTCCTCTGTGGCTGTACCAGTTTACATTCCTACCAACAGTGTAGGGGTAGAAACCCCTATATCTTCATCTCTAATGCTGAACTTTAAATGGTGAACTTTGGGTGATTTTTTTTATTCTTTAAAATATTTATTTAGAATTCTAACTGATAGAAGAGCAGAAAATAGGATTTTCATGGAGTATGAGAATAGACAAATGAAGCAAGGAAGTTGTTTGGTTTATAGCTTAATAGAATGGATTTGTCATTAGAACAGAATTTAAATAGACCCCCACAGTTTGGAAGACTCCTTTTATGTTATTTCTATACCAAGAAATGCCTATGTGAAGTTGAATGTGCAGGGAATAGAGAATTCAGAACTGTGAGACCTTTATTATTTTATCAAATATTTGTTGAGACTACAAGGAATTTTACAATGTGTTCAGGTAGATTGTAGAAGGTGAGTATCCAGACTACAAAGGATCACAGTTTGTTTTTCATTATTAACAATGATAATATAAACACCAAAGTATCAAGAGACTGTAACAATTTTCTCAAATATAAGTGTCAGGAATTTCATTGTTCCTGAGGCAGGTCGATATGAAAACAGGTTAGCCCCTTTGAGGAAGAGGAAAGCTTGGACCCAGAGGCATTGTGACTTCGTTCTTATCAGCAGTGCTTACGGGTACAATTGGAAATAGCCATGTATTTGCTGATCTGTTCTTTTTCTGCTCTACTGATGAGTTTCTCTCACTCTCCAGCCTCCCCATGCCCTAACCTTTCTTATCAGCTTGGTACTTCAGAAAATATTTTAGCCCAATATTTTAGTTAGGGTGGAAAGTTCAGGAGCTCTTATTTCAAGATTTATTTCCTGGGGAGAATAATGGAATTACTGTAGGAAAGTTCTCTTGAGACAGCAGACAGTTGGGAGTGGGGTGGATGCCATTCTGAGTGCTTTAAAGCAATTGTTGCAAGTGAGAGCACTTCCATAATCATATGTTAAGCAGCTTCTAATACCCAAGATGAGGAATTTGCAAAGAAAATATTAAAAAAGTATTTATGCAAGAGAGAGATTAAAGTCAATTTGTTTTCAGTTTCTGGGGAACTTTATACACACATACACACACACACATACTTTCTGGAGGTTTCTAGACATCTGGCAGTCCTGAAAGCCCTGAATGCCCCATGAAAGAAAATATGAGCTTTTCTCTAGGGGTTTCTTTTGTCTAAAGTGTAAGGTGCAGAGAGCATATCACTCTTTTGCTGTGAATCATACCTTATCTGGGTTATTTTCATTTAACCAGTTTTGGTATAGAATGTACTTAATGGTGATGATCATGACTGAAGTCTCATTATTAGTTCTTCGATGCTGACTCAAAGCTCTTTAGCAGGGTTTTTATTACTTGAAAACATCATTTGTTTATTTAGTAAACATTTCTTGAGCTCTGTGACAGGCACTCAGTTTCATGAGTGGGGGCCCTGCCCTTAGTGAATAGGCAGAAAGCCCTGTCCTTGTGGAGCCTAAGAAAGATAAAAAGAAAGTATACTCTCTGTTGGATAGCGACTATTGCTAAGAGTCTAAATCAGGGAATGGAGCTATAAAATGTCAGGGGTGGGCATTATAGGGGTCACTGAGGAGTAGACTTTTATGTAAAGACCTATAGAAGTAAAAAAACTAACTTTCCTGGAGAAAGCAATCCAGGAAGATGGAAGAGCCAATATACTGGCCAGTATGGGAGTTTGTCCTTTGGCTTCAAAGAACAGAGAGACACAGCTGGTGTGTCTGGAATGATGTGAGTCAGGAAGCACGGCTAAGAGATGAAATCAGAGGGAATGTGGACCTCACATTGGGACTTAAGATCTGATCTTGGAACTCAGGGCACATCCTGGACCAATTAAATTAGATCTGTGGGGGCATGAACCCAGGCATTTAAATGAACTTGAAGTCACTCAGTGTGCAAACAAGACTAAGAAACATCACTATTGGGGTAAAATGACGTGATCTGAATGGCATAATGGGATGTCCATTTAAAAATGTTAATTTAGCTGCTAGAGACTAGAAACTAGTTGCTAGAAACTCACAGCTAATACATACTTTTTAAAATGGACATCCCATCATGCCATTTGTATCATAGATATGATGGTTTAAAATAGGGAGAAACCGCCATCAAAGGTTCTGACGACGTTCTGATTCCTGATCTGGATAATGATCACAGGTGTATCAGCTTGTGAGAATCCATCAAATCATTTATAATTTCAGCACCTTTCTGTATGTATTTTATAATTTTATATTTCACAAAGTAGAAGACCCTATCCTAGATAAAAGAGAATAAAGATGTTTAAAAATACACTGGTTTGCAGCAACATGGATGGACCTTGAGATTGTCATACTGAGGGAAGGAGGTCAGGGAGAAAGACAAATGCCATATGATATCAGTTCTATGTGTAATTTTTAAAAAATGGTACAAATGAACTTATTTACAAAACAGATATAGGGTCACAGATGTAGAAAACAAATTTATGGTTACAGGGGATAAGGGTAGGATAAATTGGGAGACTGGGATTGATATATACACACTGCTGCTGCTGCTAAGTCGCTTCAGTAGTGTCTGACTCTGTGCGACCCCATAGACGGCAGCCCAATAGGCTCCCCCGTACCTGGGATTCTCCAGGCAAGAACACTGGACTCAGTTGCCATTTCCTTCTCCAATACATGAAAGTGAAAAGTGAAAGTGAAGTTGCTCAGTCGTGTCCGACTCTTAGCGACCCCATGGACTGCAGCCCACCAGGCTCCTCTGTCCATGGGATTTTCCAGGCAAGAGTACTGGAGTGGGGTGCCATCGCCTTCTCTGATATACACACTACTATATATAAAATAGAAAGTAGGGAAAACTTCTAGAACATTCAGATCAGGTATGATTTAAATCAAATCCCTTATGATGATACAGTGGAAGTGAGAAATAGATTCAGGGATTAGGTCTGAGAGAGTATCTGAAGAACTATGGACAGAAGTTTGTGACATTGTGCAGGAAGCAGTGATCAAGACCATCCCCAATAAAAAGAAATGCAAAAAGGGAGAATGGTTGTCTGAGGAGGCCTTACAAATAGCCGAGAAAAGAAGAGAAGCTAAAGGCAAAGGAGAAAAGGAAAGAGACATCCATTTGAATGCAGAGTTCCAAAGAATAGCAAGGAGAGATAAGAAAGCCTTCCTCAGTGATCAATGTAAAGAAATAGAGGAAAACAATAGAATGCGAAAGACTAGAGATCTCTTCAAGAAAATTAGAAATACGAAGGAAACATTTCAAGCAAAGATGGGCACAATAAAGGGCAGAAATGGTATGGACCTAACAGAAGCAGACGATATTAAGAAGAGGTGGCAAGAATACACAAAAGAACTATACAAGTGAAGTGAAGTGAAGTCGCTCAGTCGTGTCTGACTCTTTGCGATGCCATGGACTGAAGCCTACCAGGCCCCTCCATCCATGGAATTTTCCAGGCAAGAGTACTGGAGTGGGTTGCCATTACAAAGAAAGATCTTAATGACCCATATAACCATGAAGGTGTGATTACTCACCAGAGCCAGACATCCTGGAATGTGAAGTCAAGTGGGCCTTAGAAAGCATCACTACGAACAAAGCTAGTAGAGGTGATGGAATTCCAGTTGAGCTATTCCAAATCCTGAAAGATGATGCTGTGAAAGTGCTGCACTCAATATGCCAGCAAATTTGGAAAACTCAGCAGTGGCCACAGGAATGGAAAAGGTCAGCTTTATTTCCAGTCCCAAAGAAAGGCAATGTCAAAAAATGTTCAAACTACCACACAATTACACTCATCTCACACGCTTTCAAAGTAATGTTCAAAATTCTCTAAGCCAGGCTTCAATAGTACATGAACTATGAATTTTCAGCTATTTAAACTAGATTTGGAAAAGGCAGAGGAACTGGAGATCAAATTGCCAACATCTGTTGAATCATCTAAAAAGCAAGCGAGTTCCAGAAAAGCATCTACTTCTGCTTTATTGATTACGCCAAAGCCTTTGACTGTGGATCACAGCAAACTGTGGAAAATTCTTAAAGATATGGGAATACTAGACCACCTTATATGCCTTCTGAGAAATCTGTATGCAGCTCAAGAAGCAACAGTTAGAACTGGATATGGAAGATCGGACTGGTTCCAAATTGGAAAGGATTACGTCAAGGCTGTATATTTTCACCCTGCTTATTTCGCTTAAATGCAGATTATATAATGCGAAATGCTGGGCTAGATGAAGCACAAGCTGGAATTAAGATTGCTGGAAGAAATATCAATAACTCCACATATGCAGATGACACCACTCTTATGACAGAAAGCAAAGAAGAGCTAAAGAGCCTCTTGAGGAAAGTGAAAGAGGAAAGTGAAAATGTTGGCTTAAAACTCAACATTCAAAAAATCCTAGCATCTGGTCCCATCACTTCATGGCTAATAGATGGGGAAACAATGGAAACAGTGAGATGCTATATTTTGGGGGGCTCCAAAATCACTGCAGATGGTGACTGCAGCCATGAAATTAAAAGACACTTGCTCCCTGAAAGAAAAGGTATGACCAACCTAGACAGCATATTAGAAAGCAGAGGCATCACTTTTCTGACAAAGGTTCATCTAGTCAAAGCTGTGGTGTTTCCAGTAGTCATGTATGGATGTGAGAGTTGGACTATAAAGAAAGCTGAGCACTGAAGAATTGATGCTTTTGAACTGTGGTGTTGGAGAAGACTCTTGAGAGTCCCTTGGACTGCGAGGAGATCAAACAATCAAGAGTAAAGGAAATCAGTCCTGAATATTCTTTGGAAAGACTGATCCTGAAGCTGAGACTCCAATACTTTGGCCACCTGATGCAAAGAACTGATTCATTGGAAAAGCCCCTGATGCAGGGAAAGATTGAAGGCAGGAGGAAAAGGGGATGACAGAGCATGAGATGGTTGGATGGCATCACTATCTCAATAGACAGGAGTTTGCGCAAGCTCCGGGAGTTGGTGATGGACAGGGAGATGTGGTGTGCTGCAGTGCATGGGGTCACAAAGAATCGGACACAACTGAGCAACTGAAACTGAACTGAATAGGTGCCTTCTTTATAGCACAGAGAACTCTTTTCAGTACTCTGTAACGACGTATATGGGAAAAGAATCTAAAAAAAAAGTGGATATATATATGTATATATAACTGATTCACTGGGAAGGGAGTCTGGGGAGGCCAAGGTTGGAGGATGCCTGTGAGCAGAGGGCTCTCCGGCCTTACTGCCTCCACTGTCTGTCCTGGGGCATTTCTGCCGCCCACGTGGCCCAATGCCAGGGGAGCTCTGACTCCCACCTTTCCTCCGGGATATTGCTCAGGCCTGGGGAGACTGCCCCCCGCTGAGGGGGGTGGCTCACAGTGCTTCCTAGGCTCCTGCCCTGCCACACTAGGTACTTGGGGCACTAGTCATTACCCTGCCCCTGCCACCACCACCATCTCTGTGAATCCACTTCCCATGCATTGCCACCTTCTCAGCTGCTCCTGTCATGCTATCCCACTGCCACCATCATCCTTCCAACTTTCCCAAAGGCAATGATATATCCAACTGAATGCAGAGTTCCAAAGAATAGTAAGGAGAGATAAGAAAGCCTTCTTAAGTGAATAGTGCAAAGAAACAGAGGGAAACAACAGAATGAGAAAGACTAAAGATCTCTTCCTGAAAATTGAAGATACCAAGGAGACATTTCTTGCAAAGATGGATATAATAAAGGACGGAAATGGTATGGACCTAACAGAAGTAGAAGATATTAAGAAGGGGTGGCATGAATACACAGAACTGTACAAAAACAGTCTTATGATCTGAATCACCAAATGGTGTGATCACTCAACTAGAGCCAGATATCCTGGAGTGTGAAGTCACGTCGGCCTTAGGAAACAACACTATGAACAAAGCTAGTGGAATTGATGGAATTCCAGCCTAGCTATTTCTAACTCTAAAAGGTGATGCTGTTAAACTGCTTCACTCAATATGCCAGCAAATTTGGAAAACTCAGCAGTGGCCACAGGACTGGAAATGGTCAGTTTTCATTCCAATCCCAAAGAAGGGCAATGCCGAGGAATGTTCAAACTACCATACAGTTGTGCTCATTTCACACGGCAGCAAGATTATGCTTAGAATCCTTCAAGCTAGGCTTCAGCAGTATGTATATCAAGAACTTCCAGATGTACAAGCTGGATTTAGAAAAAGGCAGAGGAACCAGTACCAAATTGCCAACATCTGCTAGAATATAGAAAAAGCAAAGGAATTTTGAAAAAATATGCCTCTGCTTCATTGATTATACTAAAGTCTTTGATTGTGTGGATCACAACAAACTGTGGAGAATTCTTCAAGAGGTGGGAATAGCATACAACCTTACTCATCTCCTGAGAAGTCTGTATGCAGGACAGGAAGCAATAGTTAGACCCAGACATGGAACAACAGACTGTTTTAAAACTGGGAAAGGAGAACATCAAGGCTGTATACTGTCACCCTGCTTATTTAACTTACATGCAGTGTACATCATGTGAAATGCCAGGCTGGATGATGGACAAACGAATCAAGATTGCTGGGAGAAATATCAACAACAACATATGTGTAGATGATACCACTTTAATTGCAGAAAGCTAAGAGGAACTTTCATGCATTGGAGAAGGAAATGGCAACCCACTCCAGTGTTCTTGCCTGGAGAATCCCAGGGACAGGGGAGCCTGGTGGGTTGCTGTCTATGGGGTCCCACAGAGTCAGACACAACTGAAGCAACTTAGCAGCAGCAGCAGCAGCAGCAAGAGGAACTAAAGAGCCTCTTAATGAGTGTGAAAGGGAAGAGTGAAAAATCTGGCTTAAACTAAACAATCAAAAAAGTAAGATCATGGCATCTAGTCCCATCAGTTCCTGGCAAATAGATGGGAAACAACGGAAACAGTGACAAGTATTATTTTCTTGGGCTCCAAAATCACTATGAATGGTGACTGCAGCCTCAAAATTAAAAGATGCTTGCTCCTTGCAAGATACACTATGCCAACCTATACAGCATATTAAAAAGCAGAGACATCACTTTGCTAACAAAGGACTGTATAGTCAAAGCTATGGTTTTTCCAGTAGTTAGGTAGAATGTGAGTGTTGGACCGTAAAGAAGGTTGAGCACCAAAGAATTGATGCTTTTGAACTGTGGGGCTGGAGAAGACTCTTGAGAATCCTTTGAACAGCAAAGAGATCAAACCAGTCTATCCATAAAGGAAATTAACCTTGACTATTCTTTGGAAGGACTGATGAAGCTGAAGCTGAAGCTCCAATACTATGGCCACCTGATATGAGGAGCGGATTTACTGGAAAAGGCCTCAATGCTGGGAAAGACTGAGGGTAGGAGGAGAAGGGGATGACAGAGGATGAGATGGTTGCATGGCATCACTGAATTAACAGACATGAGAAACTCTGGGAGATAGTGAAGGTCGGGAAACCTGATGTGCTGCAGTTCATGGGGTTGCAAAGGGTTGGACACGACTTAGTGACTGAACAACAACAAGTAACTGATTCACTTTGCTTTTACACCTGAAACTAGCACACTGTAAATCGACCATACTCCAATGAAAATGTAAAAAAAATGTACTGTTGATGCTTCTCTTGTTCAGTTATGAACATTTGGACATCCTTGTTTTACACTCCCCTGAATAGTGACACCTTTCTGTGAGTCAGTTTTCCACAAAAACTTTTGCCATAATAACAAACGTGTAAGATGTCTGCTTCTTTGTAATATGGTTACTGAAGTGAAGGTATCTCTCAGTGTTAGTGTTGGACCTGGTGGGACTGAAATCCTTGTTGAAGTGAGATGAGTCTTGCTGGGAGGGAAAAAGGGGCATGCCAAAGGTCACCAGAAGGGCAGAGAAATCAGTTCATTTGAGAATGTTGCTGTCTTGACTGATGACTTTGCCATACCTAGAGTGACCTTGAGCTTTACTAATATTGCAGTCTTAAAAAGTAACTCTGTATTTTGAGGGAGTTCAGCAAAAGTTAATGTTTAGAAAAAAGCAATGGACCCCAAAGACTTAACTAGTGCAATTGGTACACCTTCTGGAATGTACTAATGTGCATTTAAAAATATATATATATTCAAGCAGAGTTTGGATATATAAGCAAAAATGCATAGACTGAAAGATTCTTCTTTTGTAAAAAGAAATTGACATGCAAGACATAATTCACTGGGACATTCATTTGTTGGTGACTACAATGAATTAAAAGAGATTACTTGCAAGGAGCCAAGTCACAGCAAATACCTTGGCACAATTTCATGACTTTATTACCTAGAAAGAGTAAGCTTGGAGGGACCTGCCAGCATTTGCTTGGCAAATGAGTAGGGCCCTTGAAAGGGCAAGTTGGATGTTAGTGCTTTGTTTGATATTAAGGAGAGCATCATTTGGATAATGGCACTCAATTCTGTGGTGTTCTCTATTCAGGTACCTTAATGCTTGACTTTGAAGATAGAGTTCTTTAGGGCCTAAAAGGAATGCCTGCTGCTGCTGCTGCTGCTGCTGCTAAGTCACTTCAGTAGTGTTCTACTCTGTGTGACCCCATAGACAGCAGCCCACCAGCTCTCCCATCCCTGGGATTCTCCAGGCAAGAACACTGGAGTGGGTTGCCATTTCCTTCTCCAATGCATGAAAGTGAAAAGTGAAAGTGAAGTCGCTCAGTCGTGTCTGACTCTTAGCAACCTCAGGGACTGCAGCCCACCAGGCTCCTCTGTCCATGGGATTTGAAAGGAATGCCTACATGTGCCCAATTACCTTCCACTGTAGTATCTGATAATCATTACATGTCAGCTAATCACCTTAAGAGCAGTCTCAAAGAGGATTTTTCTGCTGTCTTTTTATCCTTGCCTTTAAAACCTTCAGAGGAAGCAGAAAGGAGATCTTTTCTATATTGAAGGAGATACAAAGGTACCAATCATTGGCCTTTGCTGGGCTGACAGTGCACTAAACTTCTACTGCAAATGCATTTTATTATAATAGGATGGTGTGAAAAAAAGATGTTGTGCCACACACATGCAGGCAGATATTACACCACAGGGCTTGTATTAATTGCCATCCAGATCATGTGCTCTGCTTAATCAAATGCAGTGCCTTGTGAAAATTGCTTTCCCTGGTAAACCTGCTGTAGCCATCTTTCATTTATTTCCTTTTTAGGATTTAGTCTAGGCACTCAAGCTAACTGATAATACTAACATTTAATATAATGAAAACATTGTCATTTTCTAGACCTTTGTAGACTTGAAACATCTAATAAAGAAAACATTTGAGGTTTTGAACATGGTTTATGTTTTTCCTTAACTGCTTAATTGAGTGGGGTTTTGTAAATAATTTTGAAGTTTAAATTAGTTTCCTATCTGTTTTTAACCCTCTACGTACTGAGTAAACTTTAGATCTTTCTGAAAAAAATTCAAAATAGAAGCGGCATTTTCCCCTTCAGTTCTCACTCAGGGATACCAAATGTGGTCTGTGTTTCTGGATCTTCTGTAGTAACAGAAACTTGAAGACAGGGTATCTGCACTGGTTCTGGATTATCCGAAAGTATTTTTCTGATCTGATAAAATTCAACAGTATGAATGGCAGCATTGCCAGTGACAAAGGGGGCACTCGTGGTCCATGACATGCTATGGCAGGATGTTCATGCTTAGTGTTGGGAAAGGCAGTTTGGTGCCTAAGTCTTTTGACTCCCACTCAACCTCTGCACGGAGAAGGCAATGGCATCCCACTCGAATACTTTTGCCTAGAAAATCCCATGGACGGAGGATCCTGGTGGGCCACAGTCCATGTGGTTGCTAAGAGTCAGACACGACTGAACGACTTCAATTTTACTTTTCATTTTCATGCAATAGAGAAGGAAATGGCAACCCACACCAGTGTTCTTGCCTGGAGAATCCCAGGGATGGCGGAGCCTGGTGGGCTGCTGTCTATGGGGTCACACAGAGTCGGACGCGACTGAAGCGACTTAGAACAACAGCAGCAACCTGTACAAGATGGGCCTGGGCCAGGGACACTTTCATTCCAGAAGAAAGAGCTCACATAGCCTATTCCCAGCTTATCGTTTTGTATGGGAATATTTTTCTCTGCTTTTAGCCCAATCAATATATGCACTTTAGTTCTGCTTGAGTGCAAGCATCATATAAAACCTGGCTGACCCCAGTGCTATGTCTGTTCTCTGAGAGTATTGGGATAGAACCCATTCACGGAGGCATGAGAGAGGGTGCATGTGAGTCCAATGCCTGCGTCAGCTGACAGGAGAAACCCTTTGGCCATGAGTGACTGATGTCCACTGTTGAAGCTTATCTTGTTCTGTCTCTTCTCTGTATGAATAAAACATTGTTCTGTCCAGTGCCTGACCCTGTTGTTTTCTCCCTAGTCACTTTGACACCAAGATGTAATGAGCAAAGTGTTTGGAGTCCTCCCGGGGACTGGTAACTGTTCTGCTAGACTCTAGGCTATTTCTATGTGTAGGAAAGAACTTGAAGAAAGAAAATGGTGCTCTCAAGATTCAGAGAACAGACTAAAATGTGTCTATGATTGCCCTAAAATAAACTTTTATTTTCTGTAAAGATAGGGGTGAGATTTCTGAAAATCAAACGTGAAGTCTAGTCTTAAAGTGAAGTGAAGTGAAGTGAAGTCGCTCAGTCATGTCTGACTCTTTGCGACCCCATGGACTGCATCCTCCCAGGCTCCTCTGCCCATGGGATTTTCCAGGCAAGAGTACTGGAGTGGCGTGCCACTTCCTTCTTCAGGGTATCTTCCCGACTCAGGGATTGAACCTGGGTCTCCCACATTGCAGGCAGAAGGTTTACCCTCTAAGCCACAAGGGAAGTCTTGAAGTTGCCTGAATTTCAATGCAAATTGAAATCATAAACTTGCAGAATTTCTTTTTTAAAAAATTTATCGCAATATTGTTGTTGTTCAGTCACTTAGTAATGTCTGACTCTTTGTAATCCCATAAACTGCAGCACACCTGGCCTCCCTGTTCTTCACTATCTCCCAGTTTGTTCAAACTCATGTCCATTGAGTCGATGATGCCATCCAGCCATCTCTTCCTCTGTTGCCCCCCTTCTCCTCTTGCCCTCAATTTTTCCCAGCATCAGGGTCTTTTAAAATGAGTCAGCTATTTGCATCAGGTGGCCAAAGTATTGGAGCTTCAGCTTTAGCCTCAGTCCTTCCAATGAATAGTCAGGGTTGATTTCCTTTAGGATGGACTAGCTTGATCTCCTTGCTGTCCAAGGCACTCTCAAGAGTCTTCTTAGCACTACAGTTCCAAAGCATTAATTCTTTAGTGCTCAGCCTTTTTTATGGTCCAACTCTCACATCTGTACACGACTACTGGAAAAACCACAGCTTTAACTATACTGACCTTTGTTGGCAAAGTGATGTATCTGCTTTTTAATATGTTGTCTAGGTTTGTCATAGCTTTTCTTCCAAGGAGCAAATGTTTTTTAATATCATGGCTGCAGTCACCATCCACAGTGATTTTGCAGCCCCCCCAAATTAAAGGCTATCACTGTTTCCATCTTTTCCCCATCTATTTGCCATGAAGTGATGGGACCAAATGGCATGATCTTAGTTTCTTGAAAGTTGAGTTTTAAGCCAGCTTTCTCACTCTCCTCTTTTACACTCATCAAGAGGTTCTTCAGTTCCTCTTTGCTTTCTGCAATTAAAGTGGTATTATCTGCATATCTGAGGTTGTTTATATTTCTCTTGGCAACCTTAATTCCAGCTTGAGCTTCATCCAGCCCAGCACTGTGCATGATATACTCTGCATGTAAATTAAATAAATAGGATGACAATATACAGCCTTGATGTACTCCTTTCCCAATTTGAGACCCGTTTGTTATCCAGTTCTGTTGTTTTTTTGATATGCATACTCATTTCTCAGGAGGCAGGTAAGGTGGTTTGGTATTTCAGAATTTTCCACATTTTATTGTGATCCATACATTCAAAGGCTTTAGTATAATCAATGAGTATAGTTGATTCACAATATTGTGTTAGTTTCTGCTGTATAGCAAGATGAATCAGTTATACACATATCCATTCTTTTTTTTTTTTTTTATTACTTTCCCATTTAAGTCATTATAGAGTATTGAGTAGAGTTCCCTGTACTATAGAGTAGGTCCTTGTTAGTGTTTTATTTTGTATATAGTAGCGTATGTATGTCAGTTCCAGTCTCCCAATTTATCCCTTCACCCTTCATCCCTGGTAACCATAAGTTTGTTTGTTTGTTTTGGTTTTCTATGTCTGTGACTCTATTTCTGTTTTGTGAATAAGTTCATTTATACCATTTATTTTTAGATTCTGCATATAAGCAATATCATATGATATTTGTCTTTGTCTGACCTTCTTCATTTAGAACAACAATCTCTAGGTTCATTCATCTTATAGAACTTTTTAATGTTGATCATATTGCTTTGGAAGAAGTGAAAACCAAACAATTTGAAATGAGGGCGCATGGGACAGATCCTAATAAAGTGGAAGACATTGGGCTCAAAATTCTGCTGAGCATTCTTTGCTGAAAGAAAATCTTTTTCCATTGTCTGTAGAGGATAGTCTCGATTTGTCTGAAGATGCTGAAGTCTCCTTGGAGGTAAAAGCCTTACGAAGCTCTGCTGATTCTTCTTAGGACCTACTTCCATCCAATACCTTCTAGATCTGTAATCAGGGTAAAATTCCTAGTGCCAGCTGAGAGGGTTAGATGTAAGAGATGACACATGAAATATTGACATACACACCAAGATAGTTGCAATTTTATTATCATATTGACAGAATCCTGGAGCACACACATGAGAATTAATTCTAAGGTAGTTGGAATAGCATGGAGAAATACAATCTTGTTCTGGCTAAATTTTTTGATATGGAGGATCTAAGCAAGATTCTGCCTTTAATATTTCAGCCTAAATAGCTAGGATGGTTCTAAGAGTTTGCCTGATTTGTTTATTTATTTATTTTTGGCTGTGCTGAGTCACTGTTGCTGTACATGGGCTTTCTCTTGTTGCAAAGCATGGGGGCCACACTCTAGCTGTGGCACAGGGATTCTCACTGAGGGGGCTTCTCTTGCTGTGAAGCACAGGCTCTAGGTGCATGGGATTCAGTAGTTGTCACTTGCTGGCTCTAGAGTACACACACAGGTTTCAGTCGCTGTGGCACGTGGACTCAGTAGTTGTGGCACATGGGCTTAGTTGCTCTGTGGCACATGGGATCTTCCCAGACAAGGGATCGACCCCATGTCCCCTGAATTAGCAGGCATATTCTTATCCACTGCACCACCAGGGAAGTCTTGCTTGGTTTGTTTACTGAAATATGGTCCCAAAGATGACTTTCACTAATTGGAGTTCACATTTCAGTAATTCCTTGATGTAAGGTAGAGAAAGATATTCAAAGGCTTAGAATGAAATGCAAGAGTAGATCTGTTATGTAGGACCTGTGAACCCAACCTTGAACTATGTTCGCAGAAGGATCCAGGGGATACTCCCTTCCTCTAAGCTCTAAGAAATATATTGGTAAAGGTGTTCAGTGTCTCTGGAGAGTTCTGTGGTGGCAGTTCTTTATAGGTTAGGACTGACAGTGTGATGCTATCATCAAACTGGACTCCCTGAATTCAAAGAGAATATTGAGCTTCTTGGGGGCAGTCCGTGCATGGCAAATTACTTCAGTTGTGTCCAACTCTGTGGAACCTATGGACTGTAGTCCACAAAGTTCCTCTGTCTATGGGATTCTCCAGGCAAAAATACTGGAATGGGTTACCATTTCCTCCTCCAGGAGATCTTCCCAACCCAGGGATCAAACTTGTGTCTCTTATGTCTCCTGCATTAGCAGGCAGGTTCTTTACCAAGCGCCACTTGGGAATAATAGTTCTTGGGGTCGCCAAAGAGTTGGACAGGACTTAGCAACTAAACAACATGATCAATAAGAAATGATAACTGCAATAGTTATGATAATTCCTGCTTATCTTGGTATGAATTTATTTGTATATTTTCTTATCAATTTTAATCTGCATATTAATCCATTTTTTTCCATTGCTTCCTTTTCCATTCCTTTACTATCTAACATAAGACACATTCACAAGAGGTTAACCCTTACTCTGAGCATCAAATAGGGAGTATGATGCTGACCTCTTGGCTCATCTTGTTGGAGCTGTGCTTGCAGATTCGCCAGATCTCCTCTTTCACTGTCTCTGAGTTCTAGGCCAGAGCTGTGTGTAGCTCTTTGGTGAAGGGTGCCAGCTTCATATGTAGGTCACCAGTGCGATTGAGGTTAGAAACATTGAGAGACAGACATGCGTTACACTGGCTTCATTGTTCTAAATTTGTTTTTGCATATTTTAGTCTCTCTTTTTCTCATTTTTCGATCTAGCTTTTCTTCCGCACTGTGGGCCTTGCTGACCTACAGTGACTTAGGGCTCACCAACAAATTCAGCATCAACAGTCATCAGTAGATTTCTTCTTATGTCCCCTGATTTCCTTAGGCTCCAAAATCACTTGGATGGTAATTGTAACCATGAAATTAAAAGATGCTTTCTCTTGGAAGAAAAACTATGACAAACCTAGATAGCATATTAAAAAGCAGAGAGATTACTTTGCTGACAAAGGACCATATAGTCAAAATTATGGTTTTTCCAGTAGTCATGTATGGATGTGAGGATTGAACCATAAAGAAAGTTGAGTGATGAACTGATGCTTTCAAACTGTTGTGATGAAGACTCTTGAGTCCCTTGAATAGCAAGGAGATCAAACTAGTCAATCTTTAAGGAAATCAGCTCTGAATATTCACTGGAAGGACTGACACTGAAGCTGAAACTCCAATCCTTTGGCCACTTGATGCAAAGAGCCGACTCATTGGAAAAGACTCTGATGTTGGGAAAGATTGAAGCAGGAGAAAGGGTTGACAGAGGATGAGATGGTTGGATGGTATCACTGACTCAATGGACACGAGTTTGGCAGGGAAGCTTGGTGTGCTGCCATCCATGGGGTTGCAAGGAGTTGGATACTACTTAATGACTGACCAAGAACAATTGTTCGTGGAGCTCGTCCCAGCCTTTTCCTTCTGGATTTATATGCCCCTATCTTCTCCCACAGTTGCGTAAAGTCCCATATCTATAATCCCCTAATTAATAACACTCAGATTGCTGGAACCCTAACAGAGCAGTCATTCTGATTGTTAATATTAACATTTATCATGTTACCAGTGTTGCTGCAATTTTACTCTTTCTAGTGCTGAAATTTAAACTATAAAAAAATAGATGTTTTGAGTACTGTATTCAGATTTGGGTTTAATTAAAATATTGTTGGCTTTAAGAAAATGCTCTTCATTTATAACTGTGAGTCTCAAATTGGGTTTTATTAATTCTTCATCCCTCATCTGCTAAATCAAACACAATTGAACACAATTCAAAGTAGAAACAGGATTTTTTTCTTTAATTCTCACTCCCTGGAACCAACACTGGATTGTCATCTTCTCTTTTAGTTATGTTGTTGACTTTTGGGTGAACCTGTATGTATTTTTTAAGGTTGTCATTGAGGCCAGTATTACAGGATCATGGGGAGAAAGGGTCAGGTTTGCTGTGGGGGCTTTTTGTACCTAATTGCTTTTGTACCTAGAGTATATTCAAATGTTAGTAGTTCTCCTAAGTACATGTATTTCATTGTGCCTGGAGCATAGTATTTTTGCTAGGCCATGGACCACACATTATAAAAGAGATGCAGAGAATTTCTTTATGTTTTCATCCACTATAGATTTAACATGTTACATTACATGCTTTAAAATTTAATAGAGTGTAATAGTTCCCTCCTCTGTATCTTTCAACTAGGAAGAAATCTAAAAAAATAGGTTTACTTGGGTACTGGAGAGAGAAGCTCAGGTAGCTTCATCACAGCAGAATCTACTTTTGACTCAAAACTGGTATATTCACATTACATTGTAATAAAAGAACTGGGCTTGTGGAAGTTGTTAAATAAATGTTTATAATGCAGGGATCCTAATGGTGATCAGAATTGTATCAGATGAGCTNGGACTTAGCAACTAAACAACATGATCAATAAGAAATGATAACTGCAATAGTTATGATAATTCCTGCTTATCTTGGTATGAATTTATTTGTATATTTTCTTATCAATTTTAATCTGCATATTAATCCATTTTTTTCCATTGCTTCCTTTTCCATTCCTTTACTATCTAACATAAGACACATTCACAAGAGGTTAACCCTTACTCTGAGCATCAAATAGGGAGTATGATGCTGACCTCTTGGCTCATCTTGTTGGAGCTGTGCTTGCAGATTCGCCAGATCTCCTCTTTCACTGTCTCTGAGTTCTAGGCCAGAGCTGTGTGTAGCTCTTTGGTGAAGGGTGCCAGCTTCATATGTAGGTCACCAGTGCGATTGAGGTTAGAAACATTGAGAGACAGACATGCGTTACACTGGCTTCATTGTTCTAAATTTGTTTTTGCATATTTTAGTCTCTCTTTTTCTCATTTTTCGATCTAGCTTTTCTTCCGCACTGTGGGCCTTGCTGACCTACAGTGACTTAGGGCTCACCAACAAATTCAGCATCAACAGTCATCAGTAGATTTCTTCTTATGTCCCCTGATTTCCTTAGGCTCCAAAATCACTTGGATGGTAATTGTAACCATGAAATTAAAAGATGCTTTCTCTTGGAAGAAAAACTATGACAAACCTAGATAGCATATTAAAAAGCAGAGAGATTACTTTGCTGACAAAGGACCATATAGTCAAAATTATGGTTTTTCCAGTAGTCATGTATGGATGTGAGGATTGAACCATAAAGAAAGTTGAGTGATGAACTGATGCTTTCAAACTGTTGTGATGAAGACTCTTGAGTCCCTTGAATAGCAAGGAGATCAAACTAGTCAATCTTTAAGGAAATCAGCTCTGAATATTCACTGGAAGGACTGACACTGAAGCTGAAACTCCAATCCTTTGGCCACTTGATGCAAAGAGCCGACTCATTGGAAAAGACTCTGATGTTGGGAAAGATTGAAGCAGGAGAAAGGGTTGACAGAGGATGAGATGGTTGGATGGTATCACTGACTCAATGGACACGAGTTTGGCAGGGAAGCTTGGTGTGCTGCCATCCATGGGGTTGCAAGGAGTTGGATACTACTTAATGACTGACCAAGAACAATTGTTCGTGGAGCTCGTCCCAGCCTTTTCCTTCTGGATTTATATGCCCCTATCTTCTCCCACAGTTGCGTAAAGTCCCATATCTATAATCCCCTAATTAATAACACTCAGATTGCTGGAACCCTAACAGAGCAGTCATTCTGATTGTTAATATTAACATTTATCATGTTACCAGTGTTGCTGCAATTTTACTCTTTCTAGTGCTGAAATTTAAACTATAAAAAAATAGATGTTTTGAGTACTGTATTCAGATTTGGGTTTAATTAAAATATTGTTGGCTTTAAGAAAATGCTCTTCATTTATAACTGTGAGTCTCAAATTGGGTTTTATTAATTCTTCATCCCTCATCTGCTAAATCAAACACAATTGAACACAATTCAAAGTAGAAACAGGATTTTTTTCTTTAATTCTCACTCCCTGGAACCAACACTGGATTGTCATCTTCTCTTTTAGTTATGTTGTTGACTTTTGGGTGAACCTGTATGTATTTTTTAAGGTTGTCATTGAGGCCAGTATTACAGGATCATGGGGAGAAAGGGTCAGGTTTGCTGTGGGGGCTTTTTGTACCTAATTGCTTTTGTACCTAGAGTATATTCAAATGTTAGTAGTTCTCCTAAGTACATGTATTTCATTGTGCCTGGAGCATAGTATTTTTGCTAGGCCATGGACCACACATTATAAAAGAGATGCAGAGAATTTCTTTATGTTTTCATCCACTATAGATTTAACATGTTACATTACATGCTTTAAAATTTAATAGAGTGTAATAGTTCCCTCCTCTGTATCTTTCAACTAGGAAGAAATCTAAAAAAATAGGTTTACTTGGGTACTGGAGAGAGAAGCTCAGGTAGCTTCATCACAGCAGAATCTACTTTTGACTCAAAACTGGTATATTCACATTACATTGTAATAAAAGAACTGGGCTTGTGGAAGTTGTTAAATAAATGTTTATAATGCAGGGATCCTAATGGTGATCAGAATTGTATCAGATGAGCTTATATAATGATTTATTTGCACAAAACTTCAATAGCCTCTGTATATCATTGTGAATCATACTTAATCATATGAGACATTTAAAAAAATACATTTTATTGCATGGAACTTTATGTAACATTTTGTCTTGGACTACAAAAAAAGATAAAAGATTTATTATTTTTCTAAAAGGTAAAGTTTGAGACAGTTTTTAAGAGGTCAGGGAATGTATTATTTTTGCCATGCATATAGGAAAGAAAAATGTCTGCTTTGCACATTCAGAATGGAAGTCCTTCAAATGTCAGAAAAAGCATTTCTTGAGCTTTGGCCTGATTAGATGCAACTCTCATTTGATGTAGCATTCAACCATTTACTGTGAGAACCTGGCTGGATGGAATTCAGATAAAAAACAATAAAACTATAAAAAAACCCCATAATAATAGTTGTCTGTAATGTTTATTAAATTGGTCAAGGACTTGAAAGTAATATCTTTGATAGGTCAGGTCATAAATTCCTTAAATTTGACAATCCACTCAAAAGAAAAATGCAGGCTTTCAGACAGCTGCCTACTGTTCAAGAATTTTTATCAGTGACTAATCTTACCTTGTGATTTAGGAGATGCTAGGGATTACATGAGGCTTAAGTCAGGCCAGCTTCCATTACTTTATCTCCTGTATCCTCTTTTCAGTATGCTGCCATCAAGAAGTTACAGAAATATTCCCGGGGTATAATCAGTCAGGCAACCCATCTTGTCCTTTCAGCTGGCTGTGAGGTCATTCTGGGGAAAATGAAGGCTTTAGAGGATAAGGCTATGCATTGCAGAAAGCATTAAAAAAAGGTGTCTCCTCATGTGCTAAAATATATTTTACTGAAATGATAAAATTAATTTCCCAAATTGCAGATGCTAGACTTTATCCTCTCTGGGCTTACACAGGTTGTGAAAACATGATTGCTTTTCTGGACAGATTCTTGCTTCCTGTTCATCTTTTCAAGCTCTGAGATGAGAAGAAAATGAAAATCTTATTCCATTTTCTTCCCATTTCAATACTAACAGTATATGAATCAGTTTCTGTTATGATAGATCAACTTACTTTTATAACAACCATTTTATACCTGAATTCTCTCTGTTTTGCACACATACATCCTGCTCTTTCTTCCTTTCCTTTTTCTCAAAAGGAAGCATTGGAAATCATATGCATTATCTTCTTGCAGATAAATCAAGTATACATGTGCTGAAAGATAGTCCTAGTGTTTCCTGCATCCACTTTAAGACATGGGTTGCTTCATAGGTAGGGTCTTGTTTATCCCTTTTATATACAGTAGTGTGTCTCTGCTAATCTCAAACTCTTAATTTACCCCTCCCCCATTTCCCTTTTGACAGGCAGAAGTTTGTGTTCTATGTCTGTGTGTCTTTTTCTGTTTTGTAAATAAGTTCATTGGTATGATACTTTTGATTCCACATTTAAGACATATAATATTTGTCTTTGTCGGACTTACTTTATTTAGTATGGTAATCTCTAGATCATCCACATTGCTGCAAATGGCATTATTTCGTTCTTTTTTTATGGCTATGGCTGAGTAGTAAGGAAGTTGTTCCTTTTTATTGTTGGATAGTCTCCTGTGGTATGGATTTGTCAGTTTGTTTACTCATTCTACAGGTGAGGAATGTTTGGGTTGCATCCGTGTTTTGATGATTATGAATAAAGCCACATAAAGTATTTGTGCAAGCTTCGGTGTGAGCACAGGTTTTCATTGCTCTTGATCTGGAGTCTGTCATAGATAATACTTGTGATTTTAATAATATCACACAACTTTACATGTAATGCAAAGATGCTCCAGTAATGTATCACTAATCTTCCCTTCCATCTTTCATGCTAGTTTTACCACACACAATACTTTTATCTCAGCTTCCCAAGTGGCTCAGTGGGAAAGAATCCCCTGCAGTGCAGGAGACATAGCTTTGCTCCCTGATTTGGGAAGATCCCCTGGGAAAGGAAATGGTGTACTGCTCCAGTATTTTTGCTGGGAAATCCCATGTGTAGAAGAGCCTGACGGGCTACAGTCCACGGAGTTGCAAAGAGTCAGACACAACTTAGCGTCTGAGTACACATGCCTACTTTTATTGTTTATGCTGGGATTCCACAAGACATGGCTATCATTTTGTTTAGACAATCATTAGACTTGGGAAACATGTGAAATTTCATTTTTAGATAAACTTTGTTTATATCAATTTTATGGGCCTCCCTGGCTGCTCAGATGATAAAGATCTGCCTGCAATGTGGGAGACTGGGGTTCAAGCCATGGGTTGGGAAGATCTCCTGGAGAACAGAATGGCAATCCCCTCCAGTATTCTTGCCTGGAGAATTCCAGACAGAGGAGCCTGGCGATCTACAGTCCATGGGGTCGCAAATGGACATGACTAAGCAACTGATATGCACACACATGCCAGTTTTAGTGCTTTTTATTTATTGTATAGGTCAAAGTTTCTTTCTGGCATTGTTACTTTTACCTGAAGAACTTTAATCTTTCTTATAGTGTAGGTTTGCTAGTAACAGACTTTGCTTACGTTTGTTTGAAAAGTATTTCTCCTTCATTTTGTAAGATATTGGATTGGTCAAAAGGTTCCTTTTTCATAACGTCTGGCTTCCCAGGTGGCTCAATGGTGAAGGATCTACCTATCAATTTAAGAGACTTAAGAGATATGGGTTCAATCCCTGGATCGGGAAGATCCCCTGGAGTAGGAAATGGCAACCCACTCCAGTATTCCTGCCTGGAAAATCCTATGGACAGAGGAGCCTGGCCGGCTACAGTCCATGGGGTCAGAGTCAGACATGACTTAGTGACTAAATAGCAGCAGCAGCTGTAACATCCTGTGGAAAAACCTGAACAAACTTTTCAGCCAACCCAATATATTCACACATACATGATTCAGTGCTGAGTTTCTTTTCTCCTTCAGCGCTTTAAAGATGTCACCCCATTAGCAGGTATATTTGATATAAAATTTGACTTGTAATGGTGTTTAATAGCTAAAATGAGCAGAAAAGGGAATACAGGACTTGCTACAACTGTAGAGCCCAGGGAGCAAAGTCAAAGAAGGAACAAGGGACGGAAGCCGTTGCTTCCCACACAAGATATGCAGACACCATGGGAAAGGTGTGGCTGTAGGTCACTAGATGGTGGGGAAGTTCTCTCTGGCGACGAAGGATGAAGTGATCTTCAGAAAGCTGCTCTCTGAGGTGTCAGAGAAGCTGGCCGGAGAGTGCACTCCTCTGGGGCCTGCTGCCATATAAGAGGAAGGGAAAAGATCAGCCTAGAACTGGAAAAAGAAGCCCGTTTCTGTGCTATTTCTTCCAATGTCTCTCTAACCCTCTTGGTTGACAGAGCCTAACATTGTGCCAGCTAACAGAGGAGAGATATTCATAGGGGTTTTGCATGCTAAGCTGCTTCAGTCGTGTCTGACTGTTTGTGACCGTATGAACTATAGCCTGCCAGGCTCCTCTGTCCATGGGATTTTCCAGGCAAGAATACTGGAGTGGGTTGCCATTTCCTTCTCCAGGGGATCTTCCTGACCCAGGAATAAAACAGTATGTTTCCTGCATCACAGGTGAGTTCCTTACCACTAGCGCCACCTGGGAAGCCCATAGGGGTTTTGCTTTACTATAAAAATGAAAGTGAGGAAAAAGATACTTTCAACTCCTTAGTAGAGTGTGGCTGGAGGTATATAGGATTCCAGTTTGGGTGATGCTGCAACCGCCTTCTGTCTGCTGCGAAAGTCCATCATGAGTACACAGCACTGTGTGTTATGCTCCATCTTTCCAGAATCTCTTCACACATCACCTTGTAATTGTGTACATCTGTGTCCCTAATAGGCTGTAAAGAACTCTTTCATTTATCTTATATTGTAGGCACCTGAAGTGGTTGGCGCTAGTTCAATGTCTAGGTGAATTAGTTCACAGTCCAGAAAGATCAGAGCTGGACATAGAATTCAAAATTAACAGCTGCAGGACCTACTGGCTGTCATACCACTGTGTTCTCATAATAGGGCTTCTGGCAGAACATTCAAGTCAAGTTGAAATAAGAAAGAATCAGAGTAACAAAGGGTCGAGTAAAGTGGTTTAAATCTCAAGCTGAGTTATTTTCAGTTCAGTTTAGAGCTCTAGGAGATGATGTTTGTTAGTTCCTCGATATAATCTAAAGTGGCCAATCCATTTTGGGGAAAAATTGGCATTTAAGTTGCCAGTTTTGCTGCAGTCAGCTTCACTCTGATACCTCTTGATCAGAATATAGTAACAGGTTGCACCTAAGCTGGCAAACTGCTCGGAAGTAGAAGCTGCTAATATGCATTTGTTCTGTTGAGCTGTATTTCCCCTATAACTCCGTGTTCTAGACTCTGCAGTGATTGCATATGCCCTCTGGGGAAGTTCAGAGTACTGACTTGAGTCTGGAGTGTCACTTGACTGAGGGTCTAGCCACCTTGGAAAGCACACAAGCATCTCTTTCCTAGTGCTTTATTATGCCAGCAGGGAGGTCATCCAGGAAGCTGCTGCTTAAAATTGTCAAGTGGAAATTCTGCATTACTTTGGGAAAAAAAGAGAAATTACTTTCCTTGAAACATCCAATTGAGGCAAATGTTTTGACCTCCGGTATAAAAAGGATAGTTGTGGCAGACACTTTTCATTGTCTGAAAGCATTCTCCTTCTTTGTTAACAATGCTCTGATTCTGTTCAGGCCTCAGTGAACCAGTGTCAGGTAGAGATGGTTTGTCTGACCCAACGTGATAATCCCACGTTCTTTGCCACTGATTGGTCGCAGTGTGAGCATATGATTTACTTCTTATCAATGAGAAACAACAGGGTCATCTGCTAGGGGTGGTATTTAAGGAAAATGCTTTTCTCCTTGATAAGAGAGATGGCTGCACCGGGGGTGTGGTGGGGTGTGCTTCTCTCCTTCTTTCCTCTTCCTTTGGACACTGGTGCCTGAAATGCATTCCCTGACCCTGTGCTGCCCTGGGAAGACTGGATACGCATACCTCATCTCTCAGTGGGGTATCCTGCTTGAAGATGGAGGCCAGCACCTTGAGGCTGTAAGGAGAAGGGTAAGCAAATCAGTCTCTTGGACTCAGGGGCTTGGTGTCTTTGTGCTATTGAAACAGCCCTAGAATTGTGACTTCATGCTTCTTGTTACATGACTTTATCATTTAAGCTTCAGCTGATCAAGTATTTTGTTACTTGTGGTGGAAAACATTCTGACCATGGGATCATTGCTTCATATAGATGCTTGGTTTTCTTCTGTCTGCTTGAATAGAATGGCAACCTCACTGTATAGCTTACAATTGAGTTTCAGTAAAAAGTTAAAGTTGCTACATCTTTGCTCTTTTGAAATTTTTAAAATTCTCAAGTATTGTTAGAAGATGGAGTCAGTACAAAGTAATTATCTAATTAAGCATTTCTGGAGTGTCTGTTATCATTCAGTGAAGAAGTGTTCAAATGATGAGCCCGTAAGCCATTGTTTATTTTCCATGGTTACATTTAAACATTGCTATTTGTGTCCTTAGAGTCTAAAGTGACAAGAAAGAAACAGAGAAATGAATAATTAGAACCTAGTATTTCACTTGATGTTAGCAAGAATGTGTGCGTGTGCATGCTTAATTAAGGCAACTTTAATACTTTGAATATGCCTTCACTTTGGCCCTGTTTCTTGTAATACTTGTTCCAAGATTTCCTTTTGTTTTTAAGGGAATGCACTAGTTTTCCAAAGCCTTTGGAGACCACTGTAAATAACTTACACCCTGACAAATGCCTGGCTGGTGTGCAGAGAGCAGAGTGTGGTGGGGGTGTGGTGGGGTAACACACTCATTACTATCACCTGCTGGCGGCCCAGCTGCGCCTGGAGGTCCAGGAGAAAAATCCTTTCCCTCCATTATGTATGCTTAAAACGGGACAAGTACCTTTTGAATATTTGGAAGATTTATTATTATGCTAGATATAGATGGCCCCCATTGATATCTTAAACCATGGCGAGAAAGCTGCATGGTCCTTGGTATTGGTATTAAGGCAGAGTTATTTACATTGAAATGCATTCTGTTTTATATCCCCCCCCCTTTGGTATGCATGCTCTTTCTTCAAGTAGCTGGAGTGTTCTGCAATATGCAGTGTATCTATAAATACTTCATTTTTGGAAACAAAAATATTCAGTGCCCTTTTTGTGGGTCAAGGTTACCAGTGGCTTTGTATGGCTCTCCAAACCTTCTAAGGATAGCTGGTTAATTAGGGAGTTGAAGTAGAGTTCACAGTGATGTTAGTTTGACACATCTTTGCTCAGGTTTCATTTGGGGGAAACTCTCAGAATTACTTAACATGTACTTTCATTCTAGTCTCTGACCACATGAATTTCCATATTAATTATGACTCTGAGGCATATGCTTATAGATATTACACAGATTTAAAATGCAAAGTATTTTTTTAACAAGAGAAAATTTATATTTTATAATAATCCTGTGTATATTTAGCACTTAACATAGGAAGTAGGAAATGCTAGAGGCCATTCATTCCACTTCATTTCCATTGCCTCTAACTTCAATGACACCTGACGGAGTGGGGTGTACTTTAAAGTTTTTATTGTAGTTGATTGCTAATGTTTTAGTTTCAGGTAAAAATAAACAATTTTTAAGAGAATTTTTTATTACTTAGTAAAATATGCAGAGGAATATCTCAGATATAGTTGATACTTCTAGTCCATTATCTATAAGGGCTAATTATTATATTGAATGTTAGCAATTTGAATATCATACTAAGTTTTTAAAGCTTTCATTGAGTTTTAACCTGAATATTACTACTTCAGGCTAAAATAGAGTGATAGTCTTTATTTTTGATGTCTAAACATGTCTAATGATCTCTTTTCTCTTAAAAGGGGGCTGTGAGTTTCCAAATAAAATGGTAGTTAAGGTTGGGATAATGGGCAAGCATCCCCAGTATCCTAAACATGATAAGTAATGTAAAAAAAGTAGGAGAGGCTGCACCACTGCTTTTGGAAGGAAAATGGAGAGTTGGGTTTTACTAGGAAGAATGAAAGAATGTGGTAAAATGAGAAGTTCAAAGAGATATGATGACTTAACTTCATTTTTAACATTATTTTTGCATTTGTTGTTAGTTGCTAAGTTGTGTCCTGTTCTTTTGTGACTTCATGGCCTGTAGCTCGCCAGGCTTCTCTGTCCATGGGATTTCCCAGGCAAGAATACTAGAATGAGTTGCCATTTCATTCTCCAGGGGGTTTTCCTGACTGAATCAAAGATCAAAACTGCATCTTCTTTATTGCAGGTGGGTTCTTTATGGCTGAGCCACTGGGGAAGCCAATTTTGTATATAATTTAATGCTTACCACGAACCCTTTTTGGGGCTTGAGATAGAGGCTGTTTACTTAGTATTATGGGAGTATTTCAGAAGTGGATATAGTTACTCCAATGAACGCCAACTATATACTTGCACTGCCTTCTTGTAGTAAGTCTCTCTCAGTGCCGAGAGCTCAGAACTTGGGGTATAACAGAATAGAGGCTGCTGATGTATCTGCTCTGCTTCTGTCCTTTTTTATTCTTGAGCCAATAAATGCATTGTTTTAGTGTTCATTATTATTTCTGTTGGCCCCCGAGTTTATGCAATATTTTATCTTTATCATGGTAATAATTATTTAAAACTATTAAGGCAGGATTGAGTAAGTGCTTAAAGTATAAATTCAAAAGTGCCAAACTAGATAGAAATCTCTTGACTCTAAATACTTTCTTTCCCATCAGTACTATGTGTTTGGGACAAAATCATTTCCCAACTTAGTCATCAACCTGACGTCTCAGTCTCTCCTCAGACTACCCCTATTTTATGTCCCTTCCTACTCCTTCACCAAAATATTAGCTGACCAACGCTCCTGTTTTTAAAGCCAGGAGACAATTTTAAGTCATGTTTCTTGTATTCCTGGCTGCATTTAACCAATTGACCTTCTACTCATCCTCAAGATGCCCTCTTCTCTTAGCTTTGAACACTATGATCACACGTTTCTTAGTATTCATTGTCACTTTCTCCTTCTCTTCTTGACCTTTATATTTTGGAAGGTTTCATGACTACCCTTTTGCTGCTCACTCTGCACTTTATCCACCCCCCACCCCCACCCCAGGTGATTCTGACTACTTCCTCAGGTTTCAACACTATCTTTTCATTCCTCCCAAATTCATATAGAAGTTTTCTGAGCTTCACATTTTTATACCTAACGTGTGACAATTCTGTTTGCTGCCACTGGTGAGTCACTTCAGTCATGTCTAATTCTGTGTGACCCCATAGACAACAGCCCACCAGGCTCCCCCGTCCCTGGGATTCCCCAGGCAAGAACACTGGAGTGGGTTGCCATTTCCTTCTCCAATGCTTGAAAGTGAAAAGTGAAAGTGAAGTCGCTTAGTCGTGTCCGACCTTTTGTGACCCCATGGACTGCAGCCTACCAGGCTCCTCCATCCATGGGATTTTTCAGGCAAGAGTACTGGAGTGGGGTGCCATTGCCTTCTCCGGATATCTCTGTTTAGGTAACTCCAAATAACTTTCCTCTTAACTGAAACTGAATTTTTAATTTTGTAGTTTTGGATTTATTCTTTCAGTTTTCTGTATCTCAGCAAATTCTGCTAATACTTTGCATTTTCTCTTGTTGGGAATGAAGGATCCAAACTTGACGCCAATTTCCCCCATGCTCTTCCTATAAGTGCATCACCAAATTCCATCGATTTCACTGCAAAAGTGTATTTGGAATCCGGCCATTATATCCACTGCCACCACTAGGGTACTGAAAACTAGAAGAGTGTCCCCTTTAGCTGCTTCATTAGCTTCCTGTTGGTCTTTTTCACCTCTAATCTTGCTCAGTGATAAAGAACTGCCTGCCAGTGCAGGAGGTCCTCAGGTTAGGAAGATCCCATGGAGAAGGAAATGGCAACCCACTCCAGTATTCTTGTCTGGAAAATCCAATGGACAGAGGAGTCTGGTGGGCTGTTGTCCATGGGGTTGCAAAAGAGTTAGAGATGACTTGGTGACTAAACAACAGCCTCTATTCTTGTCCAATTTGAATCCATCTCCAGAAACCCAGGCAAAGAAATCTATCTTGTAGTCAAATTTTGTAACCTGCTTTTGGGTTTTTCTGAGTTATCCAATGAGTACGCACCAATATACAATTAAATGTGTCTTGATTTTATTAGGAAAACTCTTAAGAGAAAAATTGGGAATGGAGCTGAGGAAGGTTAAAGGGTCATCAGACTATGATACAGGCTGATCCCAAGAGAAGGAGAGAGGGGAAAAAGCTTTGGTGTCAGAGTCTAAGGGCTGTAGTCAGTTTAATATGTCAAGGCTGTGGAAGTGTCTTTAAGTCAAAATTGCATATCAAGTGTCTGTCTCCCCAAATTGATCTGCTTTGTATGTCTCTCTCGTGGTTTTGAAGCAGTCTGTGGAAACGTGTTCAGGGTGTATACTGCTGTGGTTAATAGAACGTCGCAGCTGAGGTCTTTGGACAATGACCCCGGGTCATTGGTCTCGCCAGCTATAATTGAAGAACTGTGAGCTACATTCTCATGGCTGCCTATATTAGTTTCCTAGTGTTGCTGTTAACAAATTATCACAAACAGACTTAAAACAATAGGAATTATTCTCACAGTTCTAGAGGCAAGAAGGCCAAGATTAAGCTGTCAGCAGAAGTTGGTTCCTTCTTGAGGCTCTGAGGGAGGAACCATCTCATGCCTCCCTCCTAGTTTCTGGTGGTTGCTGGCAATCCTTTGACTTCTTTGGCTTGTAGATGTGTGATTCTAATGCTTGGTACTATCTTCACACTTCTCGCCCTGTTCTTCGAGTCTGTGTCATCTGGTATTCTTATAAGGACAAAAGTCATTGGATTTAGGGCCCACCCTGGTCCACTATGAGGTCATCTTATCTAGGGATCCCCAAAAACCCTATTTCCTAACAGGTCACATTCTGAGTTTTGAGATGGACATGAATTTATGGGGAAACTTAGTCAATCTGTTATATTGACATATCTCCTTAAACCTTAAGTACATAGAGCACAAATAAAAATCAGTGAGATTTAATGCAAATGAGTCTTATACAAAAGATGCAGTTAAGATGATGTACAAAGGAAAGAGAATGCCTTGAGTCAGTGGAAACACCAGCAAAAAAAACTCTGGAAGTCCTTGAGATAGAATATGAAAATTCTGAATGGAGTGGGATAGGTGATTTTAAGTGAAAATATGCAGAACCTGTTAACTGGTTAAGTGAAGGATGTGAAGGAAAGGTATAAATGACTAATCTGATTGAAACACAGGGTTGGAGGAAAACATATTGAGTAAGACAGCAAACAGAGGAGTTCTCAGCAAACAGATTGAGTATGGGATGTTTTGAATTTGTGGAGGTGAAAGATATCTGGAGGAAATAAGAATAGATGAGTAACATGGGTTTAGACTAAAGATGTTTGAAATAATAAAGAAGGAGCTCCCAAAAGAAAGAAAGATTGAGGTTTGTTAACCTTACCAGTCTTGGATTAGAGACTAGTTAGCATCCCCCTTCCCTAGACATGTAGGCACATTTTGAAAGGTGAAAAGTCATCTTTGCCCTTCTACTTATAGCTTACCTATGAAACAAGGCAAGGCAGCAAACACAAACCAGTTACTAAACTGCAGATGAGGATTCAGGATTCCTATAATTTAATGGCTCTTGAAGAAGAAAAGATCCCTGGGCAGTGATCAGAGGCATCATTCAGTTCAGTTGCTCAGTCGTGTCCGACTCTTTGCGACCCCATGAATCGCAGCACGCCAGGCTTCCCTGTCCATCACCATCTCCCGGAGTTCACTCAGACTCATGTCCATCGAGTTGGTTATGCCATCCAGCCATCTCATCCTCTGTTGTCCCCTTTTCCTCCTACCCCCAATCCCTCCCAGCATCAGAGTCTTTTCCAATGAGTCAACTCTTCGCATGAGGCATCTTTAATTCCCTATATTTCTGTATTGTAGAATCATGCAGACTCTGATGTCCAGTGCAAAATCCTAACACAGATCTGCTCAGTGGATTTCAAGTGAAGCAAAGCTCTGTTGCCCTGTGTGTGTATATTTTGTACAAAGCTGAGCTGTTTTGTAGTATTTTCTTCCATGGTACTTCTTTTGATATGTTCTCAATCAGAGCAAGGTCTACATCATTTTTCAACCTTGGCCCAGTTGATTCTTTGAGTGTGGGGGGAACCATCTACTGTGCAGTAGAATGTTTGGCAGCTACTCTGCCCCATAGGGTCTTTAACACACCTCCTCCCCCAGATGTGACAACAGTTATCTCCAGATGTTGTCAAGTGTTCCATGGGATGAAAGTTATCCCTGGTTGAGAATCTTGGGTTTGAATCTTGGGTTTAAATCATAACTGTCACACTCCAGATGTATTTGATCTGTGTGTTGGCTCTGCAGTCAACAGGGCCAGTGGTGTGGATGTGCTTAAGGGACAGAGTCCTATGCTGTGTTCTGATAATGGACTCCTGGCTGCTGCTGCTGCTGCTGCTAAGTCACTTCAGTCGTGTCTGACTCTGTGCAACCCCATAGATGGCAGCCTACCAGGCTCCCTCGTCCCTGGGATTCGCTAGGCAAGAACACTGGAGTGGGTTGCCATTTCCTTCTCCAATACATCAAAGTGAAAAGTGAAAGAGAAGTTGCTCAATCGTGCCCGACCCTTCGTGACCCCATGGACTGCAGCCTACTAGGCTCCTCCATCCATGGGATTTTCCAGGCAAGAGTGCTGGAGTGGGGTGCCATTGCCTTCTCCGCCTGGATGCAAAGGTGGTAAAAAAGACAAGCTGATCCTGAAATACAGTGTGCCTGAAGTTTTTTTGGATGCTTTAAGATTTTAAAAAATGCTTAGGATTGCTATGGGCTTCCCCTGTGGCTCAGCTGGTAAAGAATTCACCAGCAACGTGGGAGACCTGGGTTCGATCCCTGGGTTGGGAAGATCCCCTGGAGAAGGGAAAGGCTACCCACTCTAGTATTATGGCCTAGAGAATCCCACGGACTGTATAGTCCATGGGGTCACAAAGAGTAGGACACGACTGAGCAACTTTCACTTATGGGCTTCCCTGGTGGCTCAGACAGTAAAGCGTCTGTCCACTATGGGAGACCCAGGTTTGATCCCTGGATTGGGAAAATCCCATGGTGAAGGCAATGGCAGCCCACTCTTCTCTGGAGAATCNAGAGAATCCCACGGACTGTATAGTCCATGGGGTCACAAAGAGTAGGACACGACTGAGCAACTTTCACTTATGGGCTTCCCTGGTGGCTCAGACAGTAAAGCGTCTGTCCACTATGGGAGACCCAGGTTTGATCCCTGGATTGGGAAAATCCCATGGTGAAGGCAATGGCAGCCCACTCTTCTCTGGAGAATCCCATGGATGGAGGAGCCTGGTAGGCTACAGTACATGGGGTTGCATGCAAAGAGTCAGACACGACTGGGCAACTTCACTTTCACTTTAGGATTGTTATAAATTAGTATTTATGAACAAGTAAAAGTGCGTTTAGAATAGTTTTGTGTACCTGGTTAAATATCTGGTTTTTGTTTTGTATAAAAAACACACTAACATAATGAAGGAAATGGGTTAAAAATGTTATGTATCAGTTAAAGAGGATTTGATTTATAAGCTCTGAACACTGAGAGCTTTGCTGAGGACAGCTATGTGGCAGCCAGGGTGTAGTTGTTATACCTGAAGCCTTTTGGTCACTAGCAAGTTTTACAAGAAGGATACGACAGGAAATGGCCAATCTGGTCTCATCTCCTAGACTTTAGCTAAACAATACCTGCCAACTGTCAAATTAGCCTATTTCATGTGTCATCTTGTTTGCAGTTTACTAAATGTCTTGGATAAAATCTCCAAAGGTTGGAAGAGGCCAGGAAGGCTCTTTGATTTACTTAGCACTCTTAATGCCCTGTCTCATTAAGGGAAATGTAATTGACATCCACTTCCTACCAGAATTGAATGCTGACTTTTCAAAAGCTTTTCTGAGCTGCATTTGGGATTTCTTGGTGAGATTTGTTGATATTTCTTTTCTCTCACTTAAAAGTCGCATCACAGCAGGTTTTACGTCACCCCATTGTGAGTTCAGTGGAGCTAGCACCCCAGCAAAGCATGCTTTCTCCTTCCTAATTCTCTTTTTTAGCTTTTATTTGTAGCTTTGTTCTGTGGGGATCCTGAACCCACAGCGAATAAAATGTGGCAGATATCAAAACTGCTGACACTCTTTCAAAGCAGATTGAGTGAGCAGCCAAATTTCAGGGCTGTGCTTAATTTGAAAAATTGGTGAGGAAGTCTTGCACGCAGTGAAGCATCTGGGAGGTTTGAAAAATGGCCTTGGTGTTCCCGGTTGGAGAGAGGAGGTTGTTGACCAGTGTGGGATGAAGCGGGCATGCTGCTTTGCCTTCAAGCATTGTTTTTCATTCTCTACCTTTGTAAGTGTGTATCTTCTGCTCCTTCTGTCATTGAGGCACTTTAAAATATCATCATGTGTATTTTTGCCTCTCTGGACTCGACGGAATGAGAGTGACTAGAGTGGATCAGAGGCAAAGTTACCTGGCACAAGATGCCCATCGTCCATCACACTTGCTCCCCACCGCTGTTACAAATGCTAAATGGCAGCCTCAGAAGAACATTCCTGGTGGCGTCTCCAGCAGGAGTTTCCTTGACTGTATGATAATCAGATCTGACCAGATGGTGCTGAGTCCGGGAATGCTTTCTGAATGGATGCTTTTTAATCATTCCTGCTAGGCTTCCTCATTCTAAGTGGACCAATCCACTCTACGCTGTGCAAGTAATAAGAAATCTCATGATTTGGACTAAAAGACTGCTACCAGTAGTGATTTACCATAGTTCAGTGGGAGCGCGGTTTTCCCTGTCTGCAGGAATTATGGCTGAAGTGACAGATTGTGACAGGTTGACAGCCACTGTCTAGGGACCTACCTGAACATAGTGTAAGACCCTCTTGGTGCCTTCATATACATCTAGCCCCTATCAGAAGGATCATTGCTAGGCTCTCAGGTCTGTGTGTGATTCCCGTACACTTTGAGTTTCTGTGTGAGTGAACTTCACAGTTGTAAGTGCAGTGGGGCATCACCTGGAACTCTCTTTAGAGTCATTCTGCTTGTTAGCAGAACTGTTGGCTGCCCATGGCTCACAACTGGGTCCTCTCCAGAAGGGGGTCACCCTCAGCAAAGGGGACTGCTTCTACCAAGATCACGTTACCCACATCAGCTCCCTGAGACACCCATCTTTAAGGATTGCGCTAGGCAGGGTACACACACAAGTAGATCCTTTGTCTCAAATTCTGGACCTCCCTAAAGGACCGCTGTTACTCCAGAGATCCGTCAGAGGGCACCTGAGATTTTTGTGACAACTGTCCTGCGGTTCAGCCCTTCCCCTGCTGTCCTTACTCCAGTGCAGCTTTACCCGCAGGACTCTCCTCAACTGTCTGTACACGTATCTCCGTCTCAGAATCTGCTTCTAGAGCCCAAGGTAAGGCAGCTGCTTAGAAAAAAACAGCAGTAAACACTGCCTCCTCTGTTCATTTCAGAGACATTTCTCTGTTGCAACCCAGGAATGATTTATCAGAACCTTGACAGTATTTTTCTTTTAATGTTAGAGGTAAGGATTTTCCTCCATTAAGTAAAAGGTTATGATAATCATGCTGCAAAAATGAATTTAGCATCTTATTCATGCTAGGTATTAGGCTGAACATAAAGATAACAGGGTTTCTATTCCTCAGGAGCTCACAGTCTAGGGAGAAGACAGTAAAAACCTTTCCCCTTAAGCCTACAATGGACTGTGGAAAAGACAATGGCGAGGAGAGGACAGTGGAGGAATACACCCAGGGCCAAATCACATAATCACAGCCTGTAGCTGTTCCTTCCCCCACCCCTCCTCCCCACTCCTCCNCTTCCAGTCCAGCATTTCTCATGATGTATTCTGCATAGAAGTTAAATAAGCAGGGTGACAATATACAGCCTTGATGTACTCCTTTTCCTATTTGGAACCAGTCTGTTGTTCCATGTCCAGTTCTAACTGTTGCTTCCTGATCTGCATACAGATTTCTCAAGCGGCAGGTAAGGTGGTCTGTTAAATCCATTATGCATATATTATTTATTGTAACTTAAATATTAAACGTAAGAGGAAAATGAAATATTTTGGGAACATTACCACAGATTTTATATATGTCTCAGCAGCTATAGTGTCAGCCTTCCTGTATTAAATTATGAAGAAACATATTGCATACATGCATGCTCATTCATGTCTAACTCTTTGTGACCCCATGGACTGTGGCCCACCGGGCCCCTCTGTCCATGGGATTTTCCAGGTAAGAATACTGGAGTGGGTTGCCATTTCTTCTGCCAGGGGATCTTCCTGACCCAAGGATCATAGCCACGTCTCCTGTGTCTCCTGCATTGCAGGCAGTACTGCCGAGCCCCTGGGAATCCCGAATATATATATTTCTCACATTTAAACCAGTGAGTTCTAAAATTTTTCCAGTATGATGAAGCTTCACCCATACAGTTTTCTCTTTTGAACCAGTTTGAAAATGTATACACTGAAAAATCTAGAGAACAGAGAAGTGGATTTAGAGAGCGTGAGGTTTGCAGCAGTGCCTGGTGAGCAGGGCTTGGTCCTCTAATTGCTGCTCCTGCCCTGCCTCTCTCCTCGGCACACTTGCCCTCCCTCATCCTGGTCTGGACCGCTGCAGCATGGCCACCTGGGTCACAGGTTTCGATGAGGCTCTGACTGAGAGCTCTCCTAAATGGGGGCCCATCAGGAGAAAGATGTGTTTCCCTCACTTATGATTGGGGTGATCATACAATACATCCTATCCAGTGTGATGCTTTTATCTTAGAGAAACTCTGAACAGGACCTACCACAGGAGTAGCAGGTACACACTGGGCCTCTCCTGAGCCATCAGGACATGTGGTTCCTGCTTAGTGTGTCTAGATTTTCCTTTTAAGCTGCCTCTGAGTTGCTTGCTACCTGAAGAATTGGGTGTTTTACTCTCTGGGTATATTCTTTCAACACAGAGACATGTCAAGTTCGGCGGTGGCAGCTGGGAAAGAAACTGGATTTAAGGAAAGTTATACCTCCATCAATATGTAATGTGAATACAGCATATATCCAGATATATGCATAGTCATTTGTAGCTAAAGGGCCAGCCATGCAGTCATTAGATAAATTATTTAGCTAAGTTTGGAAGATGCATTTTTCTTATTGGATTAACATGTAAGTTATTTAGTGTTCTTTAAAGTTATGCATAAAAAAATCTCCAATAAAACATGAGTGAGTGTCCACTGTGAACAGTCAGCTTAAATTCTCCCTCATAAACTTATTCTCTGTTTCTCTCTTGTTGGAGATGATCTTGGGTTCAGTGTCTCTCTTCAGTTTTCTTTAAAAATAAGAATAATACTAATCCCTAATTCATAGGGTTAAGTCATACAGGGGAGGTATAAGACACCTTCTATTAATATAAACCTGCTATTAATAATTAAAGTCTTACATAAATGCTAACCACACGGAAGGTGTTATTCTTTACTAGTGAAGTGTTAGAGTCCTAAAATGAAGAGTCTTGGTCCTAAACTCCTGTTCCGTATCTTATTCAGTGAGTATCATACAGATGACTTCATCTCTCTAAACCTCAGTTTTATCTGTAAGATGATAAAACCAGTAAGTTCCTCATAGGATTGTTGTATGAATTGAAAGAGATAGTATATGTAAATACTGTAGCCTAGTGCCTGAAAAACACTCAGCACTCATAGATGTTAGCTGTGGTTATTAATAGGGTCATTAGCCCTATTAACAAAGACAGTGGGAAATAGGATAAGAACACTTACTAATTTCAATGAGGTTTAATTGGGATTGTTATCAATTTTTCATTTTAGTCTAGAAAAGTCTCACAAATATTTAAATACCCCCTCCAGCCTCTTCCTCCGTGCCCACCCCCCATCTCCAGCTCCCCGCAACCCTGGACTTTATTTCTGTCCTTATCATGTGTGAACATGGTTTTCTTTGCCACATTATGGGCTTAAATTCCAGAGTAGAAAGACCAGTAAGTGAAAAAAAGGATTCTGTTTGTTCTGTCAACCTGTGCTACATTAAACCCCACCGTCAGGAATACTGGGCTTGTTGGATGCCCCAGAACAGAGGACATTTGTTCTATCTCCACCCCTGGCCCCAGCACATTTTTGGCCACTGAACCTGCAAGAGCCTGGACCCTTGACCCAGATAGGATTCAATTCCCAGAAGGAAGAGGTGGCCTCCTGCCACTGACCTAGAATTGTGGCATTATAATGTTCCACCATTTGATCTTCTGATTTTTCTCAACCACGTCCTGATCACTTCACATCTGACACTCGTTACCGCTGTGTGGTTTCATCTGTTTCATACCACTGACCTAAATCTTCTTCAAAACAGACCATAGTGTCAGAACTCAGTTTTTAATTCAAGGTTGAAAGACTGATTTTATAGCTGGGTTGAAGCTAATTTGAGCTCCTCTAGCTAGAAAAGAATCTGTATATAACTGGAAAGATAGTTCTTTATTTTATTTTACTTTTGTTTAAGCACTCAATGTATATGTTACAAAAGGTCTCTACATTCAGATATATAAAGAAACAGCTTGTTCATTTCTTATAAATGATCTTTGTCACATGCTACTGACTAGGTTAAAACAGTCCCTTTCAAGTATATATTCAATTTTTCAGAATTCTGCTTTCTTCTCATATTTCACCCTAAGGTGGAGTCTGAGTATACAAAGGAGTTCACTGTCTCCATTGGCTTCAGAGAAAGGGCCATAGCTCTGTGTGTCCTTGTGGTGCTCTCTGGATCTTTATTGAATTCTGCAGCAATGATGGCTCTTATCAGCCTGTCAATCATACCTCAATTTGTTGGCATCCTCTGCTGAAGTTTGAGGATGGATGTGAGTCTCTTCTCTCATAGCTTGGATGGGACCTACCTTAACACTTGAAAATACAGTGGCTGCCAATAAGGTCTGGCTATGATTCCCTTTCCTCTCCAGCTGGTGTGATCTGCAGCTCTCAGATACAGGTGATGGCTCCATTTATCATCCCATCAATTAATTACTAGACTTTCCTTCAGTTACCTTCCACAGCCCTCCTTAGGTCATATGAGAATTTCTGGATTCCTTCCATGCCACTAGAGCCAAGCTACAGAACTAAACTCAGCCCCTTTCTCTTCTTAACAGTACTAAGCCATGGAGTTCCCTCTGAAAGAGCTTTCCTAGGTCGGCTAGTCTCTTCCCCAAAGTGGCAAAGCCAAAGTGGGGGAGAAGCCCTCTTAAGCTACTGAAGATGAAAGAGTGGGATTTTTCTTTTTTCTTAATTGAACGAAAGTGAAAGTGAAGTCGCTCAGTTGTGTCCGACTCTTTGCAATCCCATGGACTATAGACTACTAGACCTCTCAGTCCATTTTCCAGCCAAGAGTACTGGCGTGGGTTGCCATTTCCTTCTCCAGAGGATCTTCCTGAACCTGTGATCGAACCCGGGTCTCCTGTATTGTAGACAGATACTTTACCCTCTGAGCCACCAGGGAAGCCATGGATATGGACTATTTTATTTCCCTCCTAAAGAAAGAAAGAAAGGAATCGAAATCATCTACTCTGTGTATTTCACTTTCTTTCATTTCCTGAAAAATTGAGCTCCTGTATCAGGTTCTTCCTCCTGTACAAGTACTGTCATATTCATNCCCTCTGAGCCACCAGGGAAGCCATGGATATGGACTATTTTATTTCCCTCCTAAAGAAAGAAAGAAAGGAATCGAAATCATCTACTCTGTGTATTTCACTTTCTTTCATTTCCTGAAAAATTGAGCTCCTGTATCAGGTTCTTCCTCCTGTACAAGTACTGTCATATTCATGGTGATGTTATTCATCCAATATTCTAACCTCTCTTGTCTTGGCCTTATATCCTCCACTGATACTGGCTCTATTCTACCACTCTTTTTTATAGCCTGGATTTTGTTATTACCTACCTCCAGTCTAGCAGTTCAATTTCTAGCATCCTATTCTCTGACCACCACTTCCTGCTTTTCCAGCTGACTCCCTTTACTAGTCCAACTCAACAATCCTTTTAAACTCAAGGACCTCTAACCTATCACCTTTCCATATCCTTAACTTAACAAATGCCCTCACCCCCTTATTTCCCTGGTGGCTCAGGTGGTAAAGCGTCTGCCTGCAATGCGGGAGACCTGGGTTCGATCCCTGGGTCGGGAAGATCCCCTGGAGAAGGAAATGGCGACCCACTCCAGTACTCTTACCTGGAAAATTCCATGGACGGAGGAGCCTGGTAGGCTACAGTCTATGGGGTGGCAAAGAGTTGAACACGACTGAGCGACTTCACTTTCACTTTCTAGCAAAATCACTATAGTCAGATCCAACTGTCTGCCTAATGTGTGTTCATACCTGAAAAGTCAAACGTGACTGGAGAAAAACTTACCATCATGCTCATTGGTCTCATTTTAAATCTATGACCAATAATCTCAAGTGGGTCAATATTGTATAGGTTTAAGGTGTGCAGCATAATGATTACGTTCAGTTTAGTCGCTCAGTCATGTCCGACTCTTTGCGACCCCATGAATCGCAGCACGCCAGGCCTCCCTGTCCATCGCCAACTCCCGGAGTTCACTCATGTCCATCGAGTCAGTGATGCCATCCAGCCATCTCATCCTCAGTCGTCCCCTTCTCCTCCTGCCCCCAATCCCTCCCAGCATCAAAGTTAAGTATGTCATAAAATGATCACAATAAGTTTAGTCAACATTCTTCATCTCTATAGATACAAAATGAAAGAAATAGGAAAAGTATTTTTATTTCTTGATATGATAGTGCTTTGGATTTATTCTCTTAACAACTTTCATATATAACATTCAGCATTGTTAATTATCTTTGTCATGCTGGTCCTTTGAGCTCTAGGTCTTATTCATCTTATAACTGGAAGTTGATACATTATTGATTGCCTTCATCCAGTTCTCTCCCTGTGTACTTAGTCACTCATTCCTGTCCAACTCTTTGCAATCCCATGGACTGTAGGCCACCAGGCTTCTCTGTCCATGAGGATTCTCCTGGCAAGAATCCTGGAGTGGGTTGCCATACCCTCTTCCAGGGGATCTTCCCAACCCAGGGATCGAACCCTGATCTCCCATACTGCAGGTGGATTCTTTACTGTCTGAGCCACCAGACGTCTTCCCCTGCCTTCTGTCCAGTTCTCCCCTGCCTTTGCCCCCTGCCTTCGTCCAGTGCCCCCCACAACCTCCCCCCACCTTCATCCACCTCCACTTTTGATAACCACAAATCTAAGTTCTCTTCAATAAGTCTGTTTTTGAAGTGTAATTGACCTACGACACTGTTAGTTCCAGTATATAACATAGTGATTCAGTATGTATTTCTATACATATCAAACTGATCACCATGATGTCCAGTTGCTCAGTCGTGTCCAACTCTTTGTGACCCCATGGACTGCAGCATGCCAGGCTCCTCTGTCCATCACCAACTCCCAGAGCTTACTCAGACTCATGTCCATCGAGTCGGTGATGCCATCCAAACATCTCATCCTCTGTTGTCCCCTTCTTTTCATGCCTTCAATCTTCCCCAGCATCAAGGTCTTTTCCAATGAGTCAGTTCTTTGCATCTGGTGGCCAAAGTCTAGTTAGCATCTTAACTCCTTTGTATGAATGAGCTATGTAAATTCCTAGCAAAGGAAAGCCATCTATTCATACACAAGGTCTCATTCCCTTGTCCTCTTCAGAACTTCACTGTAACAATTCACCTATCTATTCTTACATCATCAGATTTTTCTCTTCATTGAACTTTTTCATGAACATATAGTGGTTTATTTTAATGAAACAAACCAACCACTACTTCTTCCAGCTACTATCCTTGTTTTCTTTCACTTATATAAAAAACTTCTAAAAATATCTAGCTCTATGCATTGACTGCAATTCATTTTTTTTCTCTGTTAGACTGAACCTATTCCAGTCAGATTTTACTTTATACCCAAAACTATTTTAATAGTGTTTGTGCAGGTCACCAATGATCTCCAAGTTGCTAAATCGAATGATTTAGTTTTCAGTCCTCCCCTTTCTACAGGATTTGAGACAGTTTTACTCCTTCATCCTTGCAGTACTTCCTTGCTTTTCTTCCTTAGATACTATACCTTTTGTTTGCCTCATATCTCAGTGGCTGTTTCCTTTGTGTCTCTTTTGCTGTGTCTCTCAAGCTTCTCCAACCTCCTAGGCTGAGTCATTTGACCATTTTTTCCATCTGTATAGAGTCCCTTGGTGATAATTTCCTACACAGTGGCTTTAAATGTCATCTATATGCTGATAGCTTTCAAATTTATATATCTTAGGCCAAGACCACCTTCTTTACTTCATAATCATACATTCAAATGCTGGCTCATTATTTGGATGTCTTATAGACAATTCAAAATTAACATGTTATCCAGAACTACTCCTCCTGTCATTCCCATCTCAAATCAGCATCATCCTTTTATTTCTTTAAAGTAACTTAGACTCCTCTTTGACTCCTCTCTTTCCCTTGTAATGTGTGTCCAATCTGGCAATACATCAAGCAAGCTTATCCTTAAAATTAGCTATGGAATTCAGAAAGTTCAAACCACTTACACTGCCATCATTGTGGTCCATGCCACATATCACCCATGGTTTTTTTCCAGCAACCTCCTAACTGGTTTTCCTGTTCATATCCTTGACTCGGCAATCCTATTTGTGGTGAAGCTACCAGACTGAGCTTATAAACCACATAGATCACTCTTCTGTATGGTGCTGGAGTGGTGAATATATGACTCTTATGTGTTTATTAAAATCCTTACAAAATATGTTTCACTCTATGCAAATTTTAAAAAATCAGCAAAAATTAGTACAGATTTTTTACTTCTGTCTCAAGTGTGAGCTGAAGTCCTTCTAATGGCCCACAGGTTTACTCTGCCTCAGTCATACTGAACACTTCAAGTTTTCAAACACACAAGGTATTCTCTAGCTTCAGGATCTTTACACCATAGTCAAAGAATATAGATCCTAATATTGTTAACTTTAAAAATTTGTTTTTATGTTTAGTCTAATATGTGACCAGATTTTATATATGGTCAAAGAACATTTTAAAATGAATATGAATATTATTTCTTTGCAGGTCTGTGCATAAGTCTCTGAAACCAAATTTATTAGTTATATTTATTATCAGTCATTATCTCCATAGGGTCATTTTACTTTTGATAGATCTATCAAATACTGAGAAAGGAGTATTAAAATATTGTGGAACGGTAAATGTTTATCTAACATGATGATGACTGGAGCAAATCAGTTAATCCAAAATGCCTGTTATGACAGGGGATAAAGAAGAAAAATATAGAAGACGTATTATTTTGTTTTAAAACACAGATATTTAGTTGCAAATCTTTTGATGAGTCAAAGTCTTTCCTAGGATACTGGCTCTGTATTGGAGTTCTATTTGTCTGGCTTAAACCACATCCATTTGAAAGGTCTGTCATTTTTAAATGTAGATTTTTTTTTTCTTCTTTTTTTTTTTTATTCATTTTTATTTTTTTAGTTTGTTTTACTTTACAATACTGTATTCATTTTGCCATACATTGACGTAAATCAGCCATAAGTGTACCTGAGTTCCCAATCTGGACCCCCTCCCTTCTCCCTCCCTCCCCACACCATCCCTCCAGATCATCCCCACTCATCAGTCCCAAGCCTTNAGTTGGTGATGGACAGGGAGGCCTGGCGTGCTGTGATTCATGGGGTCTCAGAGTCGGACATGACTGAGCAACTGAACTGAATTTTCTTGGGAGAGCAAGGCAGTTTTTACTTAGTTTTCTTTTTTCAATTTTATGTTATTGATGTATAGTTGGTTTACAATGTTGTATTAGTTTTTGCTATAGACTAAAGTGACCCAGTTATAGAAAAAACTGACTCAGTTATACATATAGATACTTTTTCATATTCTTGTCCATTATAGTTTATTTTAGGGTATTGAATATAGTTCTCTGTGCTATACAGTAGGATCTTTTTGCTTATCCATTTTATATATATGCTTAAAAGTTTTCTTTTGCTTCCTGTAATGTAGCTTCAAAAGCATACCTTTACATCTCTACTTTGCATGTTAAGTTTACTTTTACTTTCATGTTGCAGTTTTTCTTCATAAGTTTTTGTCTGACTGATTGACTGACATTCTCCTGGGTAAATTTTTAATTAGATCTGCTATTTGCTTCAGAATAGTAGAAATGAGGTGGATTCTCCTTTTTCTTTACCAAGGTCTTCAAAATTTAACATAATTACTGTAACTTTGTAGTATAGTCTGAAGTCAGGGAGCCTTATTCCTCCAGGTCTGTTTTTCTTTCTCAAGATTGCTTTGGCTATTTGTGATCTTTTGTTTTTCCATACAAATTGTCAATTTCTTTAATTCTAATTCTGTGAAAAATGCCTTTGGTAATTTGATAGGGATTGCAATGAATCTGGAAACTGCTTTGAGTAGTATAGTCATTTTCACAATATTGATTCTTCCAATCCAAGAAAATAGTATATTTTTCCATCTGTTTGTGTCATCTTTGATTTCTTTCATCAGCATCTAATAGTTTTCAGAGTTACAGGTCTTTTGCTCTCTTAGGTCGTTTTATTCCTAAATATTTTATTCTTTTTGAAAGTAGCTTCCCAGGTGGCTCAGATGGCAAAGAATCTACCTGCATTTCAGGAGACCTGGGTTTGATCCCTGGGTCAGGAAGTTGTCCCCTGGAGAAGGAAATGGCAACCTACTCCAGTATTTTGATGTGATGGTAAATTGATTATTTCCTCGATCAATCTTGTGATTGTTTTCTTGATTTCTTTCTTAGTGTATAGGAATGCAAGAGATTTCTGTGTATTAATTTTGCATCTTGCAACTTTACAAAATTGATTGAGCTCTAATAGTTTTCTGGAAGCATCTTTTGTGTTTTCTGTGTATGATATTGAAAGGTTGTTGCCGAACAATGAAAGATGCCAGGATTCTTGGCCTCTGGAGAAGTCACTCAGAGCTTTTGTGTAATAGAGTTTTATTAAAGTATAAAAGGGATAGGAAAGCTTCTGACATAGACATCAGAAGGGGGCAGAAAGAGTGCCCCATCACTAGTGTTAGCAAAGGAGTTATATACTTTTTAATTACTTATTACAGTGAATCAAAAGAATGTGTGGAGGTTGTAAAGAACTCACTAGATCCACTCCCATAATTTACTTTTTAAGATAACAGGATTAGCCAGAAGGTTTTTTTGTTTTTTTTTTCCAGAGACTGTCCTCAAGCAGGATACATTATTGTTATATAATCCTAAGGAATGTAGAGAGAGAAAAAAACATTTGTTCTTTCTTCCTCCTTGAGAATTCCAGACCCCTCTTTCCTTGGGGACCCCTGGACTTCTTATCAACCTGCCTAGGAATTGATTGTCTCAGTATCATGTCATATGCAAGTAATGGCAAGTTTACTTTTCAAATTCAGATTTCTTTTATTTCTTTTTCTTCTCTGTCATGACTAGGACTTTCAAAAATATATTGAATAATAGTGGTGAGGGTGGACATTCTTGTCTCGTTCCTGATCATTAAAGCAAGTGCTTTCAGCTTTTCACCATTGAGAATGAGATTTGTTGTGGGTTTGTCATATATGGACTTTATTATGCTGAGGTAGTGGGAATATAAACTGGTGTAGAGGTTATGGAGAACAACATGACCATTCCTTAAAAACGAATAATAAAGCTCTCGTGTGACCCAGGTATCACACTCCTGGGCATATATCCAAAGAAAACCCTAATGTTCATTGCAGCACTGTTTACAATAGCCATTACATGGAAGTGACCTAAATGCCCATCAACAGAGGAATGGGTAAAGAAAATATGGCATCTATAGACAATGGAATATTACTCAGCCTATCATAAAAAGAATGAATTAATGCGATTTGCAGCACATGGATGGACCTAGAGATTGTCATACTGTGTGAAGTAATTCAGACAGAGAATGACAAATATCATGATATTGCTTACCTGTGGAATCTAAAAAAATGTACAGAAGAACTTATATACAAAACAGTTACAGATATAGAAAATAAACTTATGGTTGCATGGGCAGAGATGGGGAGGGATAAATTGGGAGATTGGGATTGACATATAGACAGTACTATATGTAAAATAGATAGCTAATAACTACTGTTTAGCATAGGGAACTCTACTCAGTACTCTGTAATGATCTATAGGGGAAAAGAATCTTAAAAGAGAGTGGCTATATGCAAAGAGTCGGACACGACTGAGCAACTGAACTGAACTGATATGTATACGTATAACAGATTGACTTTGCTGTACACCTGAAACTAACACAACATTGTAAGTCAACTATATTCCAATAAAAAATCAAAGTAGCAAACATAACAGACATAATTAACCAAAATGCCAGATTTTAAGGTAAATGCCACACGTTTAGTTATTAACTAGCTGAGGAAGGGTGGGAATACCAGGATTTGTGGTAACTTTGTTTCTGTAAGTTTTAATCTCAATATCTGTTGAAATGACTTCAATTAAAGGCCAGTGTTCCTTACTTGTTTTCTTTTTAATCTGTCCAAAATTGCAGAGTTTGGCTCTGGGGTTTAGCTCTTCATAGTCCCTCTACATGGTTTTTCAGCTTGCTCAGATGAGGGCCATCCCTGTAAGGATGTGTCAGTCACTGTAAATTCTCCTTCATGTCCTTAGAGTCCTGTGAGGAAGGGAACCATTGGTATGTCTCATGTCTTTGCCATGGCAGTGCAATTCCTCCAGCCTTTACTGCTTCAAATTAAAGCAGCTTGACTAAATTGCCTACTTCTTGCAGTACTGCTCTGTTTTGGCTTGTTTTAAAAGAATTGTGCATCAGCCCATACTTTTATTCAGTTTGGATTATATCTTACAGGAATTCTTATGTTAGGGTTTGTTACCATCCCTTGTTATTAGTGTTCTTGTATCTCTTTGGTACAAGATACAGCTTTGGTACAATCACAGCTGGTTTCTGGTTTGGGGAACTGGAATAGACTCATGGATTTCTAATGCATTATTTTTCCCAGAAGACACCCTTAGTAGGAATTTTGTTGCTCTCCATACATCATTTTTATTCACCATTTTCCTTCACCCAGTTCAGAAACTAGTCTAAACTCAATTTTTTCATTAACACTCAACTCCTCTAGATTTTTTGCATAGAGTCACCTGAAGTTGGTGACATTCTTTATCTAGTTTTGACAAGAATCATGATTGAGCCCACTGAATAAACACTACTGAGGGACATTGTTTCACAATGAAAGCATAAAGCACAGTGCTTTCACATGGGACTTTCTCAATAAATGTGAGTTCCAGTCCCTTCCCTTCCCAGGTCCTTTCGTTGTCTAGTTTCTCATCCTGAAAATAATTGCTGAATAGTTCTCTCTGAACATAGCTCTCTTGGTACAAAACCACTAACAAACTATGTAGTCAATTATTTCTGCTTCTTCATCCTCTACTTGGTTGCTTTGTACATTTATAGGTGATATAGCCAGACCAGTTGTAAGAATACAATAGATACTCAGGGATAGAATTCATTAATAAAGTAGGAATGATCTTTGCCTTTTTGACTATTATTCTGTATCACTATTTAATCCTCTATGACATTTGTCTTCCACTCTTCATCATGTCTTGGGAGGGAGCAGTTGAGAATACATAAGAAACACTGAAACTATTTTTTTGAGAAGAAAATCCTATGGAATACGAAAAGTAATATTTGCCTGACATGTTGGGGTTTCATCTGAGACTTTGTTCAAGTCTGAGTAAAATATTTTCTGCCATTTTTGAATTGTGTGGAAAGAAAAATATATTTCTTTAAAATGTGTACTGAGTCATAAAATATTATTCAGAAGGCAGTTAACAGTTACAAAATTGCTTTAGAAAAGAAAATTAATCTGGAATTAAAGAGAATAGTTGCATTATCTTTTAAAAGAATAAGTAATGATGTCTATATTAGCAAAAAAACTATATCTTAACAATCTCCGCTCCCTTGTTAATATTGAAACTGTTGAAAGAACTCCTACGTCTCAACTTTGAACAAATTAAATAATCAGAAAAGGGATCTTGTTTTGCTAGTGAGAAAGGTATGTACTCTGAAGTACTCTTCCTTTCAAAAGTTCTTCTTTATCAGTTGAAGGATTATTTTTTCAATAATTTCTTTGTGATCTAAGCTAAATTCTTACTGCAATTTAAAACGTTTTCCTATACTATTGTACTTGTGTGGAATTGGAGAGTCATTTGACTCATGTAGTTGCTGTCTTCCCAATCAATGGATGCATTTAAAGGAATGTGAGACTACCTCACAGAATGCCTTGCCGTAGGACTTCTATTCTCTTTTCTGGTTACAACTGCAAATTATTTTTTCTTCCTTCCTCTACTCTGTCTTATTTTAGGATCTTCTTTCTTATGCGATTTAATATAGATAACCACATAAATCACAGAAGAGTTCAAATGCAGAAAAGTTTTTGTTGGCATATGTACTTCATAAAGTCATTATTGCCTATTGGTCATGATTTTCATTTATTTTGAGGTGTGCCTTTAACTTTTTTACAAAAACATCTGTATAGACATGCCAGTGAATTCTACATATTAATATTCTGTATTTTCAAAAAAATTACAAGAAACAGAATTCAAATATTTGAAGCAAAACAGCTTCAGTTTTCAATAATGGGTATTATTGCCTCTGATTTTGGAAATTTCAAGCAGAAGATTTTGTACTAACAGGCTCTGGTGGTAATAGAGAAGCAAATCTAATTTTCTGTTCATTGTATTTACATGATCATAGTGAAATTTAACAATTGAATTCTCTAGGTTTTGTGTAAAATACATTTGAAAATGGAATCAATGTGTTTAGAAAATATTTGTATTATATATTCTGTTGTATTTTTAAAAGTATTATTGTAATGATGGGATAACTTAAAATAGCATGTACATTTGAATATCAGTTGAAATCTTTTTAATGAATGAAACCTTTTACTCATATCATGCAGTTTCTTCCTGCTCATCATCTTTTTCTATTCTTCTTGTAGTAATAGAACCTATGGTGGGAGAAAATTCCTTAAGATTCAGGTTGCGGTCATTGACTGTCAGTAACCACAGCTGGAATATATGCCTTAGGTCTGGGCAACCAGAGCATTGTACTCTGTTCTCCTTACCAGCTATGGCAATTCATTTAGAGACAGTAAAGTAGTCCAAGCATGAGCTCTTCTGAGGACTTCTTGGAATTATAGATGAAGAAGAGGGACACTTCTTGTCTGAGATTGCTAGTATAAATAGTGATTATGGAATTTGGGGGCCATTCTTAAACCCCATTGGAAAAGAGTGTGGTTGTTTCAGTGGCTTTGTGTGAAACCTGGATCAAATCCACCAAAAATCCATGGACTTTATGGTTATCTATAACAAGATATTTTCTATTACTATTTTAAATTTCTTGAATTAGTTGTTTGTTTCTTTCACTTTTGTTAATAAAGTCCTGAGACATGCAAAAAAATGGTCAGCATAGCATAGCAGTTAAAGAATTCAGACTCTGGAGCAGTTGGTCTTAGTATGAATTCTAGCTCTGCACTCAAAGTCTGGCATGCTGTATTCCTTGTGGTACAAAGAGTTGGGCACAACTTAGTGACTGAACAACACAACTCAGAGCTGTGTGACCTTGACCAAGTCACTTAACCGCTCTCCCTTTGATTTCTTACCTATAAAATAGACCTAGTCATAGTACCAACCTCAGAGGATTATTATGATTTTGATAGTTTATAAAGTATTAACAAGAACTTCTGACACATGCGTACTGTATAAAAGAGTTGACATTAAACTCTTTGATTTTTGTGATCCCTTTGGAGAGGGCAGAGAATATGCACAGAATGCTGCATATTTTTTTTTCTGCTGTTGTTGGTAGCCAAATTACTCTTTACCACGATAAATTTAGGCATTGTTGTTGTTTAGTTGCTAAGTCATGTCTGACTCTTTGCAACTCCATGGACTGCAGCACACCAGGCTTCCCTGTCCTTCACTATCTCCCGGAGTTTGCTCAAACTCATGTCAGTTGAGTTGGGAATGCCATTCAACCTTAACGGGGTTCTCTGGCACCCCCTTCACCTCCTGCCCTCAATCTTTCCTAGTATCAGGGCATTTTCCAATGAGCTGGCTCTTCAAATCAGATGGCCAAAGTGTTGGAGCTTCAGTATCAGTTTTTCCAATGAATATTCTGGGTTGATTTCTTTTAGGATTGACTGGTTTGATCTCCTTGCTGTCCAAGGGACTTTCAAGAGTCTTCTCCAGCACCACAATTCAAAAGCATCAGCTCATTGGAGCTCAGCTTTCTTTATGGTCCAACTCTCACATCCATACATGACTACTGGAAAAAACCATAGCTTTGACTAGACAGACCTATGTTGGCAGAGTGATGTCTCTGCTTTTGAATACACTGTTTAGTTTTGTCATAGCTTTCCTTCCAAGGAGCAAGTGTCTTTTAATTTTATGGCTGCAGGCACCATCCGCAGTGATTTTGGAGCCCAAAAATAAAATCTGTCACTGCTTCCATTTTCCTCCCTTTTATTTGCCATGAAGTGATGGGACCAGATACTATGATCTTAGTTTTTTAAATTTAGGCTCAGTACAATCTATAATGATTCTTTGAATCATTAAATATTTCATTTATAAGTATCACTTTTATATTACTGGACCATTTAGGTATAAGACTTTGGGCACCAGCTAAAAAGACTGTTTCACTTCATGAACATTAGTTTTCTCAATCCTTTTAATTAAAGCAAATTTCTTATAGCTCTAAAATCAAGTACAATTCAGTTCAGTTCAGTTGCTCAGTTGTGTCCAACTCTGAGACCCCATGAATTGCAGCATGCCAGGCCTCCCTGTCCATCACCAACTCCCGGAGTTCACTTAGACTCACGTCCATTGAGTCGGTGATGCCATCCAGCCATCTCATCCTCTGTCGTCCCCTTCTTGTCCTCCCCCAATCCCTCCCAGCATCAGAGTCTTTTCCAATGAGTCAACTCTTTGCAGGAAGTGGCCAAAGTACTGGAGTTTCAGCTTTAGCATCATTCCTTCCAAAAAACACCCAGGGCTGATCTCCTTCAGTATGGACTGGTTGGATCTCCTTGCAGTCCAAGGGACTCTCAAGAGTCTTCTCCAAAGCAACAGTTCATCAATTCTTCAGTGCTCAGCCTTCTTCACAGTCCAACTCTCACATCCATACATGACCATAGGTACAGATACGTTTAAAAATTAAAAGTCAGGTCCTTGACATATACCATGTGTTAATACAAATAGTCTCTGCCTCTGTTGTTGGTCTACTGTGGTCCACTTGATCCAATGTTCTGTAAAGAATTTATGCAAACATTTTGAAGAGAGCATATTGTGGCAAAGACACTTTGAATGGCAAAGTCCCTCTTTCAGTGTTTGAACTTTGAGTTACACCTGGGTGTTCTTTGTATCTACATATCCTTTGATTTAACATTTTTAATAAATAAGAAAAATGTGATTGTAAATATATATATTTTGAAACTGAGAGAACACAATTCAGTTCATTTTTTAGTCTGCTGTTCTTTTTTCATGGCTTCTGTTGAAGTTATTAAATTTTAGTTAATATAGCTTGGGAGTCACATTCTATACTTCTAAAAATATTAATCATTTTATGTCCACAGGTAGGAAGCAATGTAGCTTTTCAGGTTATTAATCATTGCATTTCACGTCATGAATAATACATTTATGTTCTTTGCTGTTTATCAGATAATATATGTATGCAGCTTGTTTACCCTTTGCATGCATATTGTGGCTTTTATGATGTATTATGTACATGTAGTTAGTTCTACTTATTCTTTTAGAGCTTATGATAAAAATGATGCTACAGTGAAATGAAAAACTGGTAATCATGCTCAGGGATTTTGGAGTCTTTATTAAAAGACAGATCTGTTCCTAGTCTTAACTTTTGCTGGGTTAGAGGTGCAATTAAAAATAAAGATTGATATACCATATCTCTAAAGATTTGACAGTTACAGATGAAGCAAACAGAATTATAAAAAAAAATGTGCTATCTTCCTACTTTGAATATGCCTTCACAATAGATTGTAAGATCAGTTAAAACTTGAAATTCTTGCAACACTTGGAGCTTCTTAGGAAGAGCCAAACATGTGGCCCAGGGGTGCTTACTCATCTACCAAGTTCTCCACCTTGCATCACAAGGTGCTGGCTGCCTTGTCCAGACCCTGTAGGGAAGCTTCATCTATAGCTGCTATCTTGCACGTCTTCTGGCCACTTTCTGGCTTTGCAATGGTGGCTTTGCTTACCTTCTGGAGGATGTAGCAGGTAGGAGGCCTGTTCAAGTCCTGGAAACATGCTAAGATTGTTTCAGTAGCTGTTTCCAGCTACTGGCCCCAGAGTCTTGCCCGGTAGGGCCCTTATCTGTGCTGAGGGATGAAGGAGGATTAGAGCAAATTGCAAATGCAGTGGCTCAGGCCGGTGGGTGTCTTGTCTAAGTGGTACTTCTGAGAGTCCAACCTAGAAACTTAGTCTTTATTTATTTGATGGTTGCATTATTGTGAAGGCTGAATTCCTGCAATCCAAACCGAAAAGAGAGCTTTGTTCCTTTACTCACATAAAGATATTTTAGAACTAGTAAAAGTGGGTTACTGAAGAAAATATGAGTGGTGCTAATACATATAATAAATCACAATATTTAAGGGAACTTTCATCATGACAATAAATACACATCTATGGTTTTTGTGCAGTGTAGGTTTAAAATTGAAATAACAAATTTCAGCGTGATTTTCTGTTGCCTGTAAGTCATTTGACATTTGTAGTCCTCACAGTATGCAAGTTTGTATGCATAAGCATATATATTTTTTTCACTTAGAAAATTTTTTCTAGAGGTTTACATATTAATCTACTGAGAAAGTTCCCTTTGATATGTAATACAAAAGTCAGTTCCATTGATGTGAATAAGTAACCAAAATAATTCAATAACTACATTTAATAAGGTACTTGATTCACTTGTCTTCAAATCTAAACATGTAATTAACTAAAAATAATAAATCAGTTTTTAATAGAAATAATTTTGCAGTGGAAAGAATAACAATACCCCTTCTGAGATTACACCATGGGAAGAAATCATATCCTTTTTTAACTTTGCTAGAATAGTCTATTATCACTGTTGCCTAATTAGTCTAAGAGAAATATTTGCCCAGATCAACTATAAAGATTACCATATTCCTTCTCAAACTGAAAATTTTATTTCAAATAGATAATCAAGGATTTAGTCTTTCTTCACTCTGAGTATTTTATGAAACCATGTTTAATAAGCTTAACATGAAAGCATATCTCTGTTAAATTACAAAGATGTTTCTTGCTTTATGCTTTGCAAATGACAGAGAAAAAAATGCCAACTTTCTATCAGGTCAGTCAAAGGCTCTTCACATAGCTGTTCTTAGTAAGAAGGCAGAAAGGCAAGTTCCTCAAGCAAAGGCAGGTTGTGGTTTCACCCGTGCAAGATACCTAGGCAAATGTAAGAAGAGAGATCCTAAGGCACAGAACCCTTCACAAAATTTATTTTGGTGAGATGCTGACTCATTATTCCTGTATCAGTTTTGGCATCTTTCGGTGCCTACTAACTTCAAGTCATAGAAGCATCTGCTCTTGGTATGCAAAAATTGCTTTCAAAAAGGGCACTATGTGCTACTGCAGTCTTGCTTTTAAAAGAACCACTTGTATCATTTGTAAAAATATTCTAGAAATCCTGTTAATACAAGGACTTGGCCCCAGTGAAATCCTGGCCTCATCTCTGTGGTCAAAGAATCTCGTGGGGAAATTTCTTACTAATAATATACACTGATCGGTGCTTCAGTCCACATGTGTGTAGGAAGAGAGAAATTTTATTATATTTGGAAGGTAAAATCCCCACTGATGGGAAACCCTCAAAGGATATACGCAGCTGCCATTAAGTGCGTTGACAGTGCAGTGACATTTATGTGCATACATTTCCATCACGGAAAGTAAAATAAATTACATGAAGTAATTTCAATTACTCTATCAAACACATTTGCAGGATTTCATGACATTTAAATAATTACACGTGGGCTATAGTAAGGAACATGGGTCTGAAATGAGATTCAGCATTAAGGGAGTAGCACAATTTTTTCTCTGAAGAGTTTTTGTGTTGAGAATGAAGATAAGTGTTTGGTCTTTGGGAATCTTGTTAGGTGCCATTACTTTTCAGCAATAGGCCAGAAATCATGGATTATGAATCTGTTCATAGGGCCTATCATAATTTGAGCATTAGTAGATCAAATGACAGTCACTCTGAGTGCAAGTTCTTATTACGGAATTTTTCATCTTCCATTAAAATGATTGAAGAAATAACTATGGAAACTATCCACCAAGATTTTTGATTTATAGGACCGGAATTGGACAAATTTTTTTGGTGGTTGTTGTGGGATGACTCTAAGAGTCAACCTTGAGTTTGGGGCTTTCTTGAATTATTATTGTTTTTTCTCTGTTGACTCTAAGTTGCAGTAGATGCAGAAGGTATTTTGGAGTGGGTAAAGTCGGATATGACTGAGCAACTGAACTGAAAGTCAACTGGAGAGTAGTTTGGAGAGAAATGGTAATAATGGTGAGGTAGCATCATGAGCAACTTTGACCTTTTTGAGCCTCTGCAGAGAGATGCTGGATTATTTCTCTTAACTCCAGGAGCTAGAATCAGAGTCCAACTCCAGGCCTCACACTACCGCCTGCATCTGAAAGACCGCTTGGTTGACGACTTTCACTCTTTTCTCATTGATTATTTCCCCAGGATGTTCTTTTATCTAGATTTCAATTTTTATAACAGCCTCTGAAAGAGACCCCAGTAAACATTAACGGAGCTCTTAACTTCAATCAAGTGCTTTTAGAATATCAGAAAGTAAAAAATGAAGTAGTGACATTGTACAGAGNGGTTGACGACTTTCACTCTTTTCTCATTGATTATTTCCCCAGGATGTTCTTTTATCTAGATTTCAATTTTTATAACAGCCTCTGAAAGAGACCCCAGTAAACATTAACGGAGCTCTTAACTTCAATCAAGTGCTTTTAGAATATCAGAAAGTAAAAAATGAAGTAGTGACATTGTACAGAGGAGTAGTATTTCAATAAATAGCCAATTAGAAGAAGTAATAGTGAGCAAAGTGGTTTCAAAGGCAACTTTAGAAGAAGACTTGGATAATTTATTCATGAAAGGTTGCGTTATGGGCCTTGAATTAAAAAAAGGTCAAATTCATGATTAGTCTTCATCATGATTGCATGGACTCTTGAGTGCTATTTGATACTTTTCTTTTTTTGCTCTTTCAGGCATAGTAATAAGGAAAGTTGTTCTATAAGTATGAAAAAATTCCAAAATGTTTTTTAGTTTGAATGTAAAAAGTTGTGACAGACCTTCAGTCTCAAATTAACAACCAAATTACAAACCAGTTAAACTATAACCATCAGAGTTAAAAAATAGCCCATCATAAAGCTGAACACATAAAGAAATCCAAACAAATAAAACATCACAGTGTGAGGAACCCTTTACAGGATAAGAGAGTATTACCACTGCTCTTATCACTGGAAAAAATGTCTACTAAATAAAGGAGAGGGGAAAAATCAGCTGAACTGCTAGCATGTTTAATAGGCATGGATGGCCTCTTGTAATAGGTTAGAACTACAAGGGATCCCCACTGTACAGCATGTCTCCACTCACCACCAATTGGAAAATAACACTTTAAAAATGTATGGCAAAACCAATACAATATTATAAAGTAATTATCCTCCAATTAAAATAAATTTATATTAAAAACCAAAAACCAAAAAAGTATTATAGCATATGAAAATAAGAAAAATCAGTCTAATGAAAAATATTTAAGATCTCTATACTAAAATATTACTGAGAAGTTAAATAAGATCTAAAAAAATAGAGATAGTCCATGTTTTCAGATTGGAAAGTAAAATCTTGCTGTCAGATATCTTTACTTTCTAAATAGATACATACATTCAGTGTAATCTTTATCAAAAAGTCAACAAGCTATTCTGAAGACGTAGATGAGATGGTTCTAAATATATACAGAAATGCAAAGAAAATAGGATAGCTAAAACCATCTTGAAAAGGGACAAAAGTTGGAAAACTTTACCTGGTTTCAAAATTTATTATAAATACAGAGCAACCAAGGCAGTGGTATTGATCTAGGCATAGACAAATAGAATAATGGAACAGAATAAAGTCTAGAAATAGACCCATATATATTCTGTTTACTGATTTTTTTTTTTTTTTTTTTTTTAACAAAAGTGCCAAAGCTATTTTGGGAGAAAGTCTCTTCCCAGACATTGCAGGAACAACTTGGTAGAAACATGGAAGAAAATGTATTTTGATTCTCATCTCATGCCATACACAAAATTAATTCTGGATTGGTCATAGATCTAAACATGAAACCAGATTCAAAAATTTCTAGGAAAAAAAAAAAACTTTCATGACCGCAGTTTAGATAGATATTTCCTGTACAGGACACAAAAATCATAAAACATGAGTTGATTATTAGACTTAGGCAAAGTTTAAAAATTCTGCCCATCAAAAGAACTCCACTAAAAATTAAAACATACAATGTGAACTGAAAAGATTATCTTACAAAGAATTTGTATACAGAATACATAAAGAATTCCTACAAATTAACTATAAAAGCATAAATAACCAAATAGAAATATGTGTGATGGAGCTGAATAGATATTTCACAGAAGGAGTGCGTTTTAAAAGTGTTCGATGTGTTTAGTTAGAGGCTCCCTGATGACTCAGCAGGTAAAAATCTACCTACAGAGGAGACACAGGACATGCAGGTTCTATCCCTGGGTGAGGAAAATCTCCTCAATGAAATGGCAACTCACTCCAGTATTCTTGCCTGGAAAATCCCATGGAGAGAGGAATCTGGCGGGTTACAGTCCAGAAGGTCTCAGAGTTGGATATAACTGAGTGACAAGGCACACACGTCAGGCTATAAAAACTAAAACAAAAATGAGATACTACTAAACATGCCTTGGAATGGCTGAAATAGACTGAAAACATCAAATTTTGGTGGCAATGTGGAGTGGTAGACCCTCTCATACAATGGTGATACCAGTGTAAGTGGTGAAACTGCTTAGGAAAACTGGCAGCTTCTTAAAAAGTTAAACATACACCTCCCCTGTGACCTAGAAATAAGTAATACTCAGAGGTATTCACCTTGACTTGTAGAAAAATGTTTATAGCAGCCATGTTTATAATAGCCTTATACTAGGATCATCCCAAATGTCTAACAACATAAAAAGTGATAGACAAGTTGTAGTATATCCATAGAATGTTGTTAGTAATAAAAGGAAAAACTATTGATACACTGAACAATGTGCATACATATCAACATTATATTGTACAAAAGAAGCTATGTACAGAAGAGCGCATACTATAGGCTTTCATATATATGGAAACCAAACAGAGACCAAAGTAACCTATGGTGGTAGAAATCCCATATTAAGATGTAGGAGGAGGGAGAGAAGTGACTGGAAAGGAGTATAGGGGAACATTTGTTCTACTATATGTATTTTGAATGATTGGTTGGCTGTATATAATTGTCACTGCTCATCAAACTGAACATTTAAAGTTCATGCATTTTATTGACTGTTAATTACATCTCAATAAAGTGAAAACCTGCCAAGAAAAGTATCAGATCGTTGTTTTTTTTTAAAAAAATCACAAGACAGTCAAACGATTTTCATCCCTGAATGATGAAAAGTTTTCCAAGAATAACATATAAAGATCACAAAAATAATCTTTTGTTTGTTGGAATAGAGTGAACCCTTAGTACAAATTCTTTTGTTCTGAAATATCTCACTACCTAAGTGCAACCCTCTGGAGTTGTGTCTCTAATCTCCAGTTTATTATAACCTTCAGTGCAGACTCTTCATATATTTGAATTATTAACATTTCTGCTCTCTTTTTTGTAAATAAAACATGTTGCAGCAACTTAATGTTTTATGCATCTTAGCTTTTTGTCAGAAAGCAAGTGCTTGCAATACAACCTGTCATGGTTTTATTTGGTAACCTTATTTTGCTAAATATGTGGTAATGACATGTGTGTCTTTATGTGTGTATGTGTGTATACATGTGTTGTGGGACAGGAGTTAGGTGGTAGAAACTGAGAGCATATTGGACTTCAGTGAGGTTGGATGAAGGATGTTTTCATCTCTGAATAAGGAAAAGGCTAATGGAAGGAATTTCTCTACTTAATGGAACATGGTAAATTCTGAGTCTATAGATGTTCCATAATGGATTGATAAACAATTTTATGTACTTTTCTAACTGAGAAACACAGTTTCTTGCTGCAGTTTTGAAGTGCTCTCAGATCTACTACTCTCAAAACATGTCATCCTTCATTTTCAACCTGTTTTAAGAGCATATAATTGTTCAAGTGCTTTGGAATAATTTTTCTTACTATCTTATAATTATGTGGAGTGCTGAAGTCGGGACTCACAGCTATGGAGGCACTTCAATAAGACTTTTTATGTAACTGTCACTCCAGTTCAACCTTGAGCTTGATGAAAAAAATATTCTCTCTTTCCTAGTTTAGCTAAAAAGCACCTAAATATATAATTTGTGGTTCTATGCTCATTTAAATCAGATCACCTTGAAATTCAAGTTACATATAGATCTTAGCAAGTGTTTTCACACTAGAACTTTAGAGAAAAAGGCATAATGAGTTCTGATGCACTGTTGGATTGAGTTCCTACAGTGACTTAGGATATATCCATTAGGTATTTGTGGAATCATGTATATTCTGAGGGAGAATTCCTTGTCTGGGAGAGTATTCTGCCTTGGTATCATGTTATATCAGAAAACAACTGCCAGGGTCCAGCCCCGGTGGATCCAGGGTGATTCGAAGGGTGGATGGCGTTGGCGTCTTTAGAAAAAACTTATTTAAATACAGATAGAGAGGGATTAGAAAATTAGCAGAGAAAAGAGGCTGAATAACTTGGCTTACATGGAATACCAATCACCACCTACGTAGGCCACAGGCGTCTTTCCATTCTCCTGAGGGAGAGGAGGCACTGAGGCCCTACCCCGGTCCGATCTTAGAAGCCCAGGNCTGGCATGCTGCGATTCATGGGGTTGCAAAGAGTCGGACACGACTGAGCGACTGAACTGAACTGAACTGCTAATCTGGTGGGGGAACAAGGAGGATTTGGACTAAGGTGGTGATAGTGAGAGGATGGGATAAACCAAATTGTTTCAGAAAGCACTGAAGGAAGAAAAAATGGGCCTGTCTACAGATAGAGTTCAGAGTTGCCTGGAGGCAGGTGTAAAGGACCTCTGATTGACTAGGGAAGGAAATGTAGGCCTGATAACTTAATACTCTGCACTTAGGAGTCTCATAGAGAAACGGAGAGGAGAAGTGGCATCAGAGATGGGAGAAGCCTTTAGGTAATGTGCCAAAGGATGAGAAAATTTCAGGAGTGGGTGGTTTCTAACATCAAACATCACAAGATATTGAAGTATATGTCTCAGGAAAAGTCTAAGGCAATCAGTTATGCATAAAGATATCATTGATAATCTCTAAGGAAATAGTTTCTGTGGAGTGGTGTGCACTGAAGTAGATAGTAAAGGTAGCAAGAAAGAATTAGAATCATTAAAAATGAAAGCGGAGGACTTCCCTGGCATTCAGTGCTTAAGACTGCACTTCCTCTGCAGAGGGCACGGGTTCAATCACTGATTGGGAAGTAAGATCGTGCAAGTCTCAAGGAGCAGTAAAAAAAAAAAAAACAAGTTATTTTCATTAAAGTATTAAAAATGGGAGAGGAAAGATCAAATATTTGAGTAGCTTGGCAGCAGAACCAAAGTGGGGCATTGGTTATCAGGTAAATATATATAGTCAGGAATAACAGAAGTGTGTTATGATAGCTGGCACCCAAGGTGATACCCAGTGATATTTGCTTCCCACAATTTGTACCCTTGTGTAGTTCCCTCTTGCATGAAATGATGCCTATTTGAAGTGCCAATAGAATATTGCAAAAATAATGGCGTGTGACTTCTGAGGTTGGATCATAAAAGATGTGGTTCTGCTATGTTCTCTCATAGATTGCTCATGCTTGGGGAATCCAGCAACCATGTGCTGATGCTGCTGCTGCAGCTTGTGGTGAGGAACCTGAGGACTCCTCCCAACAACCGGCACAAGGTTAGTGAGCTTTCTTAGAAACAGATCTTCCAGGTCCAATCAAGCCTTTAGATGTCTGCAGACATGGCAGACATCCTGACTGCAACCTCGTAAGAGACCTGAAGTCAAAACCATCCAGGTAAGCCACAGCTGAGTTCTTGTCCCTTAGAAATTATGAGATGGTACATGTTTATTGTTCTAAGCCACTACATTTTGGAATGATTTATTTTGTGGTATTAGATAACAAATATAAATTTCTTTGGATACTTTCTTTTGTGTGTTTATCTTATTTTGTTTGTTTTGTTTTAGGTTTGAAATATTTTAAGGTCCTTAAGCATATTGGAATGATTCACAATGAGAATATCAGGAAGAGAACTGCAAGGCCAAGTTCTGAGTGGCTAAAAAATTCAGGGGGATTAAAAGATGGGGAGATGATTTTCAAAAAAGCAAAAGTGGCATGTTATCTGAAAGTAATGGGAAGTTTAAAATAGATGTAAATTCCATTCCATCCTGAGTTGAGGACAAGAGTGCCTGAAATAACTCACAGCAGATTAGTTCAATTTATTAAGTTTTCTATGTGTACATAACGCTGTGCATTTCTGTTTTTACCTAAATAGGCTAGTAGATTATCTACTTACCCATAATAAGACATTTTCTATGATGGTGTGCTTTTAAGGTAAATGGTGAAAATGTTAATCATTCCTCAGAAAGGTTAGCAATTTGCTAAGTGATCTACTAAGTGCATATGTAACACTTTATAATGAAACAAGTAGTTTTACTTTTGGTTTTCTCCACATTTTTTCTACAGAGGTTTCTTATAGTTTTTTAACCCATTAACTTGGCATCAGGGAACTATGTGGTTTGAACTCAGTAGGTTCTCTGCCATCTAAAGGTCAAAAGGACTTTTGAACTCAGATCTGTGCTCTAAAAGGTTTACTTGGTTGTTGGTCTAAATAGAAGGGGTTGAAGAGCAAGTACAGATGAGATTACATACATGTGGTTTGTGAATTGATTTTTGGCCCTGAACAAATTGTCAGATTCTGCTCTATGTTCTTTAATATGTATCTTTAGGATGGGAAAATTCATTTGTCAATCTTTTTTAATACAGTCTATTTGTAGAGTACTGTATGAACACTTCAAAGATGAAAAAAATCAATCAAAACAGAATCTTTCTCCAAGTAGTTTACAGTCAAATATGGTTGCTATTGGGAGGGATGGTACGAGTGTTAGAAAAAAGATAGAATAAAAGTGCACATGTGCCCTGAATGTCTCATGTGATGACTACATATGTGGTCCTTAAACAGGAGTGCTTTTTAGGATGGGTGAAGAAATGTGGGAGTGTGTCATCATTCTAATGTGTGTTCATAGGCAGCACTTTTATCGTGTGAAATATTGTTATTGATGATCCAATGGCCTCAAAAGTCCCCTCAGCTTGATTAAACTTTAGACATATTACTTCCTTATTACTGGTCCTAATCTACCTTTTCTTCAAGCATTTAATTTAGAAAAAATAAAATTGTACAGTCCTTCTCTGCCTCCTTTGAAATGTATATAAATCTCTTTCTAGCCTTTTGCCACATTTATAACCTAGGAAATGTCTTAAAGACCAGGGTACTGTCTCTTTGAGATATAGGCAACAAAAGATCACCTCTGTCTGGGAGTAGGAGAGGTAGGAGCCTAACTTTGATGAGTACCAATGAATAAACCCAGAGGGCCTAATCACAGCAACTGGAAATCTTGCTCCACACATTTCTTTGGTCAATTTACCCCGAATATCCTCCAGCACTTTCCCACTTGTTCACCCTGTTACTTAAAAACCCTCCTGCCTTTTGTCTCAGCATAATAAAGCCTTTCTCTCCTATTGCAATAGCATAAATAGTCTTTCCCTGCTTAGCTTTGGTACAGGTTTTGCTTTGGCACTGGAAATCTTCATGTCCTCTGGCCTTGCATACTAATCTTAATAAAAATGACATTTCGAAGAAATCTCTGACTTCTTTGATGTGATGAGAGACACAAATAGATGCTCAATTAAGTACTGAGATGCAGATTGGTGTAAGGATTTCCAGGGGATCTGGAAATTGAATACTGGACATTATTTCACATTAATAATGTAATAATTTGGTTGGGGGAAAAAAGAAAGCAAACTTCATAAAAAGGTATACAATGAAGAATGAATGTGGCCCCTATGCCTCTTCTCTAGTCCACTTCTCAGGTATAGCACTTTCAACTGTTTTTAACTTTGTTATTATTGTAATGTAAGTAATACATTTCTATCAATGTTCTTTCCTTTATCAACTCTTGGTATTTTATGGTATTCTAGAAAATGTGACAATAATGTATTTCAATACCTTCTTCCCCTTCACTTGTTTCACTCTTGGTTTTCTTATATGTATCTTTTTAGAGAAACTCTTGTATAGTTATTCTAGTGGTTACTTTTTTTCATATAAAATAATTTTTAGACCTATTTCTTGATCTGACAAATAACAATTATTGGTTCTCAAACTTTAGCATGCATCAAAATCACCTGGAGGGCTTGCTGGACCTCAGGTTGCTGGACCCCACCCCTAGAATGTGATGTAGCAAGTGTTGTGACTTTGTTAAATTAACGTTTGTTAAGTAGAACCCAGGGCTTAAATGTTGGGCTATTGTATGGTGAGCCAAGATTCAATAAGAGACTAGAAGAGAATTGAAATAGAGAAGTTTATTACTCACAAGTCCTGAAGCAAGTACACGGGCTGCCTCACAGGACCACAGGGGGAGGTCAAGGCAGGGTGCAGGCAGAGAGAGCCTGGCAGGACCTGGGAACATGCCTTCTTTAGATGTGGTGGGTGGAATGCTTGGAGATTCTTGGGCTAAGGCCAGAGTGGTCAGTTCAAACCAGAATAGCGGAAAAGCTTGAAAGGGTTCTTATGTAAGGAGTGCATAAGAGGAGTACCTGGGAGGCTGAGGAGGAAACCTACCACAAGTGCAGTGAGGGGCTCCTGTCAGTTCAAGGCTGCTTGGCCTCACAAAAGGACAGCTGAGCAGCAATACCACAGAGCAGGTCAGCTGAACCCTCAATGACAGGTGGGGGGTGAGGCCTGAGAAGTGGTCTTCTCACACTGCTTCAGATAGTATTTGCTGAGTCGCTCCCTGTAGGGTGAAGACATCGTCCTACGCTTCTCTTGACTTTTGGTTCCTTTTCGGCATCGACTTCCGTCAGCTCTACCATCACTTCCACATTGTCAACAGTCAAAGTGAGTGAAAGTTGCTCAGGAGTGTCCAGCTCTTTGTGACCCCATGGACTGTACAGTCCATGGCGTTCTCCGGGCCAGAATACTGGTGTGGGCAGCCTTTCCCTTCTCCAGGGGATCTCCCCAACCCAGGGATCAATTTTACATTGTCGATATGTGTGAAGTTAATTATTTTTTATTATTCTAATTTTGTGTTCTGTTTTTGATGTCTAATTACTTCAAAAATCTGAGAACCAATCATCAGGATCTATAATACAGTAATAAAAATAGTGATCTTTCTTCTATGAAGAAAGAAGAAGATATTAATATAAGCCTATGTATACAGAACCAAATCTATGAATGTTCTGAGCCTGTATTTCACTATCATCTTCACCTTCAAGTTTGGTCTGGCTTTGAATCTTGAGTAACTTTGCCTTCTTTACTTACTAGGCATGTTCCAGGTAGCACATCAGGTCTGGGGCCTTTGTGATGCAGACACTAGAGGAAAGGAGAAGGATCATAAGTCAAAGGGCATGTTAAGGCTAGGAAAGAGTTTTGAAGTTTGAAGAGAATTCATTCTGTGTGTGAATGAATTATCTGGAAGATTTACAGGAATTTGAAGAAGTATTATTGTCTGTATAATACTTTCACAGGGTACAAGAAATGCCCCCAAAGATTCTGACTGTGACTCTTTAACAGTTTTTTCCCCCCAAATTCTTTATTTCTCTTTCTGTCTGTATCTTTTGTGAATTGAAAGGTCAAAGGAATTTTAGTACTTGGAATTTTTAGAAACACATCGTATATGAAATTTAGCTTCTTCCTAAAGATGCTTGACCTCTCAATTCCTTCTCTCATATTTTATTCAAGAATAAGGAAATCTTTTGAATTCATAGAGATGTAGGTTTTTTCCTCAGGTGTTGTTCTTATGAATGTATAAAGCAGGAGATTATAAGTGTAGTAAATGTAATAAATTTAATATAAAGTCTTCTTGGTTTGAGGGCCATGGCATATTCCTAAAAATTATTGAGGAACCCTCAGAACTTTTGTTTATATGAGCTATATCTATTAGTATTTATTGTATTAAAATCACAACTGAGAAAATTTAAAAATGTTTCCATGCTAATTCATTTAGAAATAATACGATTATTTAGTAACATAAACACTGTTATGAAAATTAACTACACTTTTCCAAAGTAGAAAATAGTTATTAGACTAGCATTGTTTTACGTTTGTGTAATCAGCTTTTATACCTGGCTTGATAGAAGACAGCTGATATCTGACAGCAGACATATCTGATTCTGTATCATTCTGCTGCCATGTATTATTTTGATAAAAATACACAGAAAATCTATTTTCACACATATAGCTGGAAAAGGGAGGAGTATCTTAATTTTTCAGTAATTGTGAATATTTTTCAATACTATGCTGAAGTTTAATAAGTGGCAGTTTCTTAAAGTTAGTTGAAGTGTGGAAACTGAAACTGTACTGTATTTGTTTTCTATTGCTCCCTCTACAGATTGCCACAAACTAAGTAGCTGGCAACAGAATGTACTCTCTCACAGTTGCAGAGGCCCAAAGTCTGGAATCAAGGTGCCTGTGGGGTGGCCCTCTCTCTAAGGCTCTTGGAGAGATTCTGTTCTTGCCTCTTTGATGCCCCGATGACTGTTGGTGTTCCCTGATTTGTGATCGCATCACTGCAATCTCCACCTCTGCAGTCACCTTGCTCTATCCTCTTTGTTGTTGTTCAGTCACCAAGTCGTGTCTGACTCCTTGTGACCCCGTGGACTACAGCACACCAGGCTTCCCTATCCTTTATTATCTCCTGGAGTTTGCACAGTCCATTGAGTCAATGATACTACCTAACCATCCCATCCTCTGCCACCCCTTTCTCCTCTTGCCTTCTGTCTTTCCAGCATCAGGATCTTTTCCAATGAATAGGCTCTGGCATCAGGTGGCCAAAGTGTTGGAGTTTCAGCTTCAGCATTGGTCCTTCCAAAGAATATTCACGGTTGATTTCCTTTAGGATTGACTGGTTTGATCTCCCTGCAATCCAAGGGACTCTCAAGAGTCTTTTTCAGCACCACACTTTGAAAGCATCAATCCTTCAGTGTTCAGTCTTCTTTATGGTCCAATTTTCACATCTGTAGCTACTGCCTATAAAATCTTCTCTATTTTCTTATTAAGATAGTTTCACTGGATGTGGGGCCACTGAGATAATCCAGGATAAACTTGTCTCAAAAAATCATAATGTAATTGTATCTTTTGACAAGTAATTCATTCTTTTATCATTAAGTCCATGTTCTTGGGATTAAGACCTGGACATATTTTTTGGGGAACCACCATTCAACTTGCTACAGATATCAGTGACCTTGTCCTACTCTATTGCATTAAAATTCACTGGTTTATCTTTCAATCTGAATTGTCTTTTATCATACATATTACTTTAACATCCAGCATTAGTCAATTGGAAAATACTCATGAGTTGTGAGGATCTTCCAAATATTGGCACATTTTATTATGCAGTATCCAAAACTTATGCTTATTAATATCAACATGGAACTTATCAGAAAAGTCTTTGAAGACTGGGAACATGTGTAGAGGCAGATACAAGGTTTTCAATTCTAATTTTCTCTTGGAAGTGCCAATTTTATCATTGGCAACAAATCTAGCCAGTTCTTTTTCTTGAGGTGACAGGCTTACTTTGCTCATTTAAAAATTTATTTCTATCTAATATCCCCAATCTGAATAGCTATCATTTATTTGTCTGTCATTCTTTCAAGCAAAAATAGTACTTCATGAAAAACTAGCTAGCTCAGCCCACAACTCACAATTGCATGGGTGCTTTTCCCAAAAAGGTCTTACTTGGATCCAGCAAAGTATCACCGGTTTATGTATATTTCCCCCTGTCAAACAGAATATTTAAAAGATGCATACCAAAGAGTTGAGATTTAATACTAGTGATAATTTCTGTTGCTTCTTCAAGGTTATTTTAACTGAAATTGACTTTTCTCTCTGATTATTATCAAATATTTTTGTGACTGAGTATATAGGGTGAAAAATATCACTATGGGTACAGCTTGATACCAGTCTTTCCTCATAGCTCAATTGGTAAAGAATCAGCCTGCAATACAGAAGACCTGGGTTCAATCCCTAGTTCGNAAAAGGTCTTACTTGGATCCAGCAAAGTATCACCGGTTTATGTATATTTCCCCCTGTCAAACAGAATATTTAAAAGATGCATACCAAAGAGTTGAGATTTAATACTAGTGATAATTTCTGTTGCTTCTTCAAGGTTATTTTAACTGAAATTGACTTTTCTCTCTGATTATTATCAAATATTTTTGTGACTGAGTATATAGGGTGAAAAATATCACTATGGGTACAGCTTGATACCAGTCTTTCCTCATAGCTCAATTGGTAAAGAATCAGCCTGCAATACAGAAGACCTGGGTTCAATCCCTAGTTCGGGAAGATCCCCTGCAGAAGGAAATGGCAACCCACTCCAGTATTCTTGCCTGGAAAATCCCATGGACAGAGGAGCCTGGTGGGCTACAGTCCATGGGGTCGCAAGAGTCTGATATGACTCAGCTACTTAGACTAGACTAGACAGCTTGATGTCACTCGATTCATGTGATGGTGCCAGCAGTTTTACTCATGATTGGTTGGCGCATGTCAACATAATGACATAAGGCATATAGTACATTTAAATATTGTTTTAACTTTTCAGAACCCTGAAGGCCTCAGGGCCCCCCTGAGGATTTTTAAGTTGAGGTGTTCTCTAATTTCTTTGTATTTAGAATCTAGCTTTTTTAGATTTAAGGTTTTTAATGCCCTTTTCCATCATCATCAGTAGTATTAATAGCATTAATAGTGTAGCATTTCTTGACAGGATGTTCTACTGTGTTTGTTGTTCATTCGCAAGGTCATGTCTGACTCTTTGGGACTCCATCAACTGTAGTCTGCCAGGCTCCTCTGCCCGTGGGGTTTTACTGGCAAAAATACTGGAGTGGGTTGCCATTTCATTCTCCAGGGGATCTTCCTGGAACAGGGACTGAACTCACGTCTCCTGCATTGGCAGGTGTGTTCTTTACCACTGAGCTGCCAAGGAAGCCCCTTCTACCATATATCTTGCAATTCTTTTCAAAACTAATGATATTCATCTAGTATATTTTGATGCTGAACTCCTTCTGTTGATACTTTCTGTAAATAACATGAAAAGTTCAGATGATAAGCAGGACGTATATTCCTTCCTCAAATAGTTCCAAGATTGTTTATGAATGGACAGTTAAGGGGTTGCAATTGTCTAGTTTTGCCACTGAGGAAAACTGAAGTCATAGTTATGAAGGCAGTGATTAACACTCATGTGATATTGAATTGCATTTGCAGAAATACAGTGTGGTGTTGTCCCTTTTGTTCTAGCTGCTCCACTGCCTTTCAGGAGAATTTTATTGGCTTTTCTTAATGTGGGTTTGAAACATTTTTAAGCTTAAAATGAATATAATCCTATTGGGGTCCTCTCTTTCATTATATCCTCTAGTTGGTTTGGGGTTGTGTTTATATACTACATTGCTTCATAGATTTAACATCATATAAATACTAATATTTTATAAATTAATGCATTAATGCAGTCTCAGTAGAATTATCATTTACTGTTTTTCTCTCTGGGGATAAATATGTTCACTAGCCATTTCACTTGGAAAAACAAATAAGCAAGTACAGCCATGAATGTCCTGATAAAGAATCGTGATATGTGGAGTGAGATGTCTCTATCTGATATTAAAACACATAAAGATCAACTTTTAGACAAAGAGAAGGAAATAAGAAAATCTACAAATAGATCCTAATTCTTATGAAAATTTATTAAGTAAAGTCAGCATATTAATCATTGGTAAAAAGATATTTTTGCATAAGTGAGATAACTGACTAGACTTATAAAAAGTAAATATTCCATTCATTGTTACATCATAGTTAAAGGAAAATTTCAAATGGATGAGAAATGCAAATTTAAAAAACAAATTACACAAGTACTAGAAGGAAACCTGAGTATGTTCCTCTGTAGCCTAAGAGTAGAGACATTTCTTAACTTGATTAAAAGAAAGAAGTACCAAAGACTGGTACATTTGACCACTTAAAAAAATTGAGTGACTTGAATACCTTAAAAAATAATTACAGTGTTGCTTTGTGTTTAAGCCAAACTTCAACAAATCTGATTAACACAGTATTTTATAAATAAACAGATTTTTTAAGGCAAAAAAAAAAAAAACTGCAAACAGAACAAAGATAAATGAGAAATGAGAGAAGTACTTACAATTAATTTTAAAAATACTGTAGTTATGATGCATAGATTTTAAAAATAGAGAATTACTTACAACTATAGAGAAAAGATAGCAGTTCATAAAGAAGAGAGGTGAAATGATCCTCAAATATAGGAAAAGTTTCTCAACTTTGTTCCCAACAAGTAAAAGGCAAATTGAAACTAGGAGACTGCATTTTATTAGACTGACAAAACTTCCAATTTGACAGCATGTTCTTTGATCAACAAACTTGTGGGGAGAAATAGGTGTTCTCACATGCTGTTAGTGGGAACACAAAATGACGTAGCTATTATGAAGAAAATCTTTGCAAGATTTAGTAAAGTTGTATGTCCTTAATTTTTGACTCAGCAGTTCCTCTGATTGAAATCTATTGCAAAGATACTCAAGCAAAAATGCAAAAAGATAACTTGTATAAGACCCTTCACTGAAAGAGTCTTAATATTTCCAATTCCCTTTGAAATATATTTGGGTTTGATACTATGTGAAAAAGCCACACAATGGAGTTTTATTCAGTTGTAAAAGAATGAAAAATATCTCTGTATACTACTATGGAGTAAAATAATGTAGAAAAATGTGTTATACATATTACTGCTTATATCTATATATTTAGATATATAAAATGCATACATATATTGACATGCACACATGTATATTTATACGCATATGCAATGTATATAATTTTTATATATTGTATAAAGTATATTATATAAAATAGGTATAAATATATTTGTGTGTGTGTGTATATATATACACGTATATATATATATATATATATATACGTGTATATACACGTATATATATATATATAAATTTGGCTATAAAGAATCTGCCTGCAATGCAGGAGACCTGGGTTTGATCCCTGGATCGGGAAGAACACCTGGAGAAGAGAATGGCAACCCACTCCAGTATTCTTGCCTGGAAAATTCCATGGATAGAGGAGTCTGGCAGGCTACAGTCCATGGGGTCACAAAGAATTGGACACGAGTGGCTAATTCACACATTAAAACAGTTGTTGAATAAATAATACTTTAAAAAGGTGAACAATATATGGAGGGTGCATAAATCAAAGCTAAACTGCTTTAAATATACCACATTATATGGATTTGACTTTGAAACCAGGTAAATGTGTTTATTTTTACGTAAGCTAGAAAATATATAAAAGAATTATGTGAAAATATCACCTGCCATAACAGAAATATCAGAGCCATCAGTGATTTCTGGCCTCCAAATGTGAATGAGGTCTCCCAAAACTGTGATCCAGCAGATGCCAGCACCCCTCATGGTGATTGCTAAAGAGACAGCAGAATGTAAGAAGCAGCCATCTGCCACTCCTTAAGGTGAACAAGCAAACAGGATTGGCCCCAGATAGTTGAGGTTCACATGAAGGAATGAATTCGATAAGCCCAGAGGCTTGCATCTTCCCATCCAGAGAATGCTAAATTAGTTAACTTGATAGCTGATCTTTGATATTAAGACTGCCTTCTCCCTTTGTTGCAAACTTGTTTCTAGCTCGACTTCCCCTCCTGCTTCCTTGCAGCAGTTTTCTTAGAGCTACTGAGGTGCTGTCTCCCAGGCTCAGAGTTCTAACCATTCCCACCAAATAAAATAACTTCCTACTTTCAGGTTGTGACTATATTTTTTAGCTGACACGTAATAGCTCAGTTGGTAAAGAATCTGCCTGCAGTGCAGGAGATCCCTGTTCAATTCCTGGGTCGGGAAGATCCTCTGGAGAAGGGATAGTCTACCCATGCAAGTATTCTTGGGCTTCCCTTGTGGCTCAGCTGGTAAAGAATCTGCCTGCAATGCGGGAGACCTTGGTTCAATCCCTGGGTTGGGAAATCCTCTGGAGAAGGGAAAGGCTATCCACTCCAGTATTCTGCCCTGGAGAATTCTAGGGACAATTTAGTCCAGTCCATGCGGTCGCAAAGAGTCAGACACGACTGAGCAACTTTCAAAGTAAAAAAAAAAAAAAGCAGATGAATCTGTTGCATTATGATTATATACATCATATAGGAAGGAATTATTATCAGTGGTTTTAAATTCTGGCAAATTTACTGTGGATCTGTAGTGGATTATATTCTAAACCTTTAAATGTGTGGAACTGAGGCACCATCACTTAAGCTGTGGAAATTTCAGTTTAACTTTAGTGGTCCTCCCTGTCCACAGTTCTGTATCTCAGGTTTCAACCAACTTTGGTTCCTGTGGTATGTATTTACTATTAAACAAATTCTGTGTATAGGTGGACCCCAGTACAGTTCAAACCCATGTTGCTCAAAGATCAATTGTACTTAAAAACTGCATTTTTTAAAGTAGTTGTGCTATTTGTTATAGTTGTCAGATTGTTATTCTCTTACTGGTAGACTAAAAGAACTAAGGAATATGTTAGTACTACCAAGAACCAAAGTTTTTCTGAATGAGGGAAAGGAGATAAAGAATTTAAATTGAAAAAGAGATAACATGAAGTTGCTCTTCATGCTGAATTTTCTCCTTTAAGAAATGCTCATTCCCTTGGTTTTTCTCCGCTGAAAGGCCTAGATGTAATGAGCTCTCTGTAGCAATAAACACCCATAGTACTCAGATTACTCTTTCTAAATACCATTCTCCATTTTTTTAGAAACTTAGACATTTGGGAAAAATGAGAGACTTGAGTACAGAGCAAAGAAATCTATCAAAGACTTCTGTTTCAGTTTTCTGCTTAGGATACTCGGTGCTCCTCTGATGTCTTGATTTATATTTTTCTTCCATTCTAGAATAGGCCCAGGCTTTATTTAACTCTTAAATACCGCCTCTTCTCCATTTACATTTTGTGACTCTAGCATTCTGAAACACTTGATTCCTCATTCTGTCCTCCATCTCCTTCATATTTTCATCTCTTTCTCTTGTTTCGTTCTGAATAAATTGCTCGTGTCTGTCTTTTAGTTCACAAATTCTGTTTTGTACCATATCTTTCCTGCAGTTTTAAACATTTATGGCATTGTTTACTTCAAATGCACTTCTTCAAATTCTATTTTTTTAATTTTATGTATTTATCTCTGAGAATTTCTTGATTCATGCTTATCTTTGCCATTGCCCAGATGTTCATTTAAACATTTCATGCATGGTTCTTTTGAATGCCAGGAACGACAATTTCAAAATCTTCAAGGATTACAAGTATGAAATCTTTATTAATCTGTGGCTTCTTGTTTTTGCTGGATTTGACTTTTAATGGCTTGCTTTCCTACATATGTGCAATCATTGTATAGTTAGGAATGTTTTATCGCTGGAAACTTTGCAAGGCTACTCAGTAGGATTTTTGTGCTTCTTAAGAGTTTTGGATTCAGAGGAGATGAGCGCAGACTCAGCTTCTCTTCCAACATCCCCAAAACTGTGTTGCTGGAAGGCTTGTCCTCAGGGCATCTAGGCCAGCTCACTCTTGCTCTCTGGCTCTGAAGTATTAACTCCGCTTCTCCCACATGATCCTCTGGGGGCATAACTGCTCTAGTTCCCAGCCCTCTAAAGCCTTTGCTCTAGTTAGGGCATTAGAGCACTTTCATCTTTGTCTCATTATTTACGTACTGGTTCTAGCCAGTACTCATAATTTTCTTTTTAACTTCATAAATGAGACAGTATAATCATTATTATCTTATCTAGACTCTTTAACACTTTTTACACTCATTATTTCTTCTTGTGTTGGTCCTGATGGGAAGATTGGCTAATTTGGGATGTGTACAACATCTAAAAGGTTTTAAAAGACTTTGAGTCCTCATGGAAATCATTGCTGCCTTAAATATTAACAGGCATTTCCCCAGTGTATTTCAATAAGTAAAGACAGTTAAATCTTCCTGTGATGGGTCTGCAGGGGATAGAAAAATTGTACACTAGATAGAGGATTTTGCTTCATGCCACGGGCCTCTTCCATAGACTATATTTTAATGAGAAAATCTTGGCCTGTAGCTTGAGCCAGCAGTTTACAATTAGTAGACAAGATTTATTGAACTAAACAATAAAAAGGAAAAGCTGTTTTATATTTGTGATATAGAACAGTCTAATCAAAAAAATTGTTTTCTCGCCTAGTCTACACATAAATCAGTGCCTTTTCATATCTGTGCAGTCATGCTTAACATTTTCTACTCTGGAATTATGAGCAAAATCTTTGTAATACTCTAGAATACATTTTTTAAAAAATATCATACCTAATAAGCATTTTAAAAATCCAATTCTCCAATTTTTTTCTCATTTTCATTTTGACTCTTGTAAGGCAGGTACAGAGAAAAAGAGTTAGTCAGGCCAAAGGGAAACTTTAATTAGAGGGAAACCAGAGAGTGACTGGCCCTTAAGGAGAACCGGTGTCCTCCCTTTCTGACAAGATCTTTCTTATACCCCACCAATGAAAAATTCTGTGACGGGATGGTTAACTTTTCGCCTGTAGTTGAGTCCTGTGGTCATGTAGCTGAAGGTCTGGAATCTGGTGGTCTCGTAGCTTTGAGAAGGTAGGTGCCAGTGAGAAAATAGAATGTCATTTGAGCAATATGGTCAGTCTCAAGGATCACTGTGATTTTTATTCTTTGTTTGTGAGGTCCAGATAATGAGCCTTCTTAACAATGAGCTTTCATGGAGACCCTATCAACTCTCTCTCTCAGACACTTTCAATTCAGGAACTTACGCTGTGTATCATGAACAGAACCTAAGCAGCCTTGTGTGGGTGGCTCATCCTCAAATGTGACACATGACTCTACGTGGAAAAAAGAGGAAATTCAGGACCAATACTCCAGCCTTCATGTTGCCAGAGCCTTGTTTTCTGTTGCAAGAAGTAAAGTTTTAGTGACGGTTCTTATTAAGGGTGGGTAAGATCTGTTTGAGGCTGGTTTGGTTTTGTTCTCAAATTGACCCTTCAGGGGTGAAACTTTTTCTATTGTTCATAATTCCATTCTTCATTCCCATCTCTTTCCTTTCTCTGTTTCTCATGCTGCTCCAGCCTCATTTCAGAAATTGCTGTTGACGGGAAATTGTGTGTGTAATGGGGATTGTCTGTCTGTGTCAGACTGCATCCCCATCAACAGGACGATGGCTTAGAATCAGTTTTAATATTGCTTTACAATTGTGGAAAACAGTGGAAACTGGAGTCAGAAACTAGGCAGAACTCTAATATATTAGTGTCTGGATATGGAAAAAATTCTATGTTTGGGACAGTATTTCTAAAGAAAGGAATGAGAGAGGAAGGAATTTTCTCTTCAGTAAAGCAAGTGATAAGGAAAGCAATTAATGTATAAGCAAAGAAGACATATTTACAGCCCAAATTTGTGATATATTTCATATAAAACAAACTTTTTTAAATGTAGGAGATATAAAATAGTAAGAGATATACATACAGCTTGAAATCTAAATGCATTTCTATTTTCTCATGATCCAGGTTAAGAAATAGAACATTATTAGCATCATAGAAATAGCCTGGATGACTTTCCTTGCTTCCCTCTTCCTCTTAGCTTCCAGGAAGGTGTCACCATCCTGAGATTCTGAATGTGATAACTAATCCCTCATATTTCTATCTAATTTTATAAAAACAAATATGTCTCCTTCAACAACGTACCATCTTAACCTTAAGAAACTTGCATGTATGGAATCGTATGTATTTTGTGAGTTACTTGTTTGGTTTTTTTCCTGTTAATGAGACAGTCCACTTAATTTTACTATCATAAAGTGATATAGTATGTTTTATAGAGTATAACCGGGAATATACATGTTTGTATATGCATATATTCATGCATATATTTGCCATGATGATTTATTTATTTACTCCATTAGTATACAACTTTGTTCCCAGTTTTTTGCTTATGATTAATAATCCTGCTGTGAATAATAACAGCTTTAAGCTATAATGCTTCTCATGTGCCAAGTGTTTTTCCAGTTTATGTATTATTCAGTTCAGTTCAGTCGCTCAGTTGTGTCCGACTCTTTGCGACCCCATGAATTGCAGCACGCTAGGCCTCCCTGTCCATCATCAACTCCTGGAGTTCACTCAAACTCATGTCCATTGAGTCAGTGATGCCATCCAGCCATCTCATCCTCTGTCGTCCCCTTCTCTTCCTACTCCCAATCCCTCCCAGCATCAGAGTCTTTTCCAATGAGTCAACTCTTCGCCTGAGGTGGCCAAAGTATTGGAATTTCAGCTTTAACATCATTCCTTCCAAAGAACACCCAGGATCCATCTCCTTTAGAATGGACTGGTTGGATCTCCTTGCAGTCCAAGGGACTCTCAAGAGTCTTCTCCAACACCACAGTTCAAAAGCATCAATTCCTCGGTGCTCAGCTTTCTTCACAGTCCAACTCTCACATTCATACATGACCACTGGAAAAACCATAGCCTTGACTAAACAAACCTTTGTTTGCAAAGTAATGTCTCTGCTTTTGAATATGCTGTCTAGGTTGGTCATAAATTTTCTTCCAAGGAGTGTCTTTTAATTTCACAGCTGCAGACACCATCTGTGGTGATTTTGGAGCCCCCCAAGATAAAGTCTGACACTGTTTCCAGTTTTCCCATCTATTTCCCATGAAGTGACGGGACCAGATGCCATTATCTTAGTTATCTGAATGTTGAGCTTTCAGCCAACTTTTTCACTTTCATTAGGAGGCTTTTTAGTTCCTCTTCACTTTCTTCCATAAGGGTGGTGTCATCTGCATATCTGAGGTTATTGATATTTCTCCTGGCAATCTTGATTCCAGCTTGTGCTTCTTCCAGCCCAGGGTTTCTCATGATGTACTCTGCATGCTGCTGCTGCTAAGTCGCTTCAGTCGTGTCCGACTCAGTGCGACCTCAGAGATGGCAGCCTACCAGGCTCTCTCATCCCTGGGATTCTCCAGGCAAGAACACTGGAGTGGGTTGCCATTTCCTTCTCTAATGGGTAAAAGTGAAAAGTGAAAGTACAGTCACTCAGTCGTGTCCGACTCCTAGCGACCCAATGGACTGCAGCCTACCAGGCTCCTCCATACATGGGATTTGCCAGGCAAGAGTACTGGAGTGGGATGCCATTGCCTTCTCTGTAGAAGTTAATTAAGTAGAGTGACAATATACAGCCTTGACGTACTCCTTTTTCTATTTGGAACCAGTCTGTTGTTCCATGTCCAGTTCTAACTGTTGCTTCCTGACCTGCATATAGGGCAAAATGGCTGTCTGGAGAGGCCTTACAAGTAGCTGTGAAAAGAAGAGAAGCGGAAAGCAAAGGAGAAAAGGAAAGATATAATAGAGCCCGCTGCTGCTGCTAAGTTGCTTCAGTTGTGTTTGACTCTCTGTGACCCCATAGATGGCTGCCTACCAGGCTCCCCCATCCCTGAGATTCTCCAGGCAAGAACGCTGGAGTGAGTTGCCATTTCCTTCTCCAAAGTATGAAAGTGAAAATTGAAAGTGAAGTTGCTCAGTCGTGTCCTACTCTTTGCAACCCCATGGACTGCAGCCTACCAGGCTCCTCTGTCCATGGGATTTTCCAGGCAAGAGTACTGGAGTGGGATGCCTTACCTTCTCTGATAATAGAGCCTATCTAGCCTCTATTATCAATTTATAGATGAGGAGGCTGAAACATAAAAATCTATTATCATCTTATAGATGGAATCAAGATTGCCAGGAGAAATATCTATAACCTCAGATATGCAGATGACACCACCCTTATGGCAGAAAGTGAAGAGGAACTAAAGAGCCTCTTGATGAAAGTGAAAGAAGAGAGTGAAAAAGTTGGCTTAGAGCTCAACAAATAGATGAGAAACAGTGGAAACAGTGACAGAGTTTTTGGGTCTCCAAAATCACTGCAGATGGTGACTGCAGCCATGAAATTAAGAGATGCTTACTCTTCAGAAGAGAAGTTATGACCAACCTAGACAGCACATTAAAAAGTGAGACATTACTTTGCAAAGGTCTGTCTAGTCAAAGCTATGGTTTTTCCAGTAGTCATGTATGGATGAGAGAGTTGGACCCTAAAGAAAGCTGAGCATTGATGAACTGATGCTTTGAACAGTGGTGTTGGAGAAGACTCTTGAGAGTAACTTGGACAGCAAGGATATCCAATCAGTCCATCAAGGAAATCAGTCCTGAATATTCATTGGAAGGACTGATGCTGAAGCTGAAACTCCAATATTTTGGCCATCTGATTCAAATAACTGTTTCATTGGAAAGGACCCTAATACTGGGAAAGATTGAAGGTGGGAGGAGAAGGGGACAACCAAGGTTGAGATGGTTGGATGGCATCACCAACTCAATGGACATGAGTTTGAGTAAACTCTGGGAGTTTGGTGATGGGAGGCCTGGTGTGCTGCAGTTCATGGGGGTCCCAAAGAGTCGGACAGGACTGAGCGACTGAACTGAACTGATACATGACACACAGACATAGAACTGCTTGATCATGGAGTTTGCACATATTCTGTTTCTTGAAATAATGCCACACTTTCCCAAAAGTTTGTTCTGTATTACCCTTCTACTAGTGGTGGAGGAGAATTTTTGTCAGTGTACATCCTAGCCAAATTTGGTATTGTCTGGCTTCTTAAATTTCACAACTCTTGAGGGTGTGAAGGGATATTTTGTTGTTATTTTCATTTTCTTTTTTAATGAGGCTGAATATTTTTCATATGTATATGTAGGAATTTCCCGTTTTTTTATTTTCCTCTGGAAAATTTTAATCAGTATTTTTATAAATATTTGTTTGTTCTTATTGGTTCATAGGGTTTTTCTTTCTTCTTTTTATTTTTTGATAATATGCCTTTGTAGTGCATGTATTGGGCTTCCCAGGTGGCACAGTGGTAAAGAATCTGCCTGCCAGTTACAAGAGACACTAGAGACATGGGTTCAGTCTCTGGGTCAGGAAGATTCCCTGGAGTAGAAATGGCAATCCACTTCAATATTTTTGCCTGGGAAATCCCATGGACAGAGGAGCCTGATGGGCTATAGTCCACGGGTTCACAAAGAGTCAGATGGACATGACTGAGCATGTGTGCACACACATGGTAGTTCTCTTTTTAAGTTTCAAGGAACTTCTGTATTCTTTTCCATGTGACTACACCAATTTACATTCCTATCAGTAGTAGTAGTAGACAATGGTTCTTTTTTCTTCAAATCCTCACCAATACTAATTATCTTTTGTTTTTTATAATTAGTCATCCCAGTAGGTATGAGGTGATATCTCATTGTGGTTTTGATTTGCAATTCCCTAATGACTAGTGATTTGAACACCTTTTCATAAATTTGTTGGCTATTTGTATCTTTGAAGAGAGGTCTGTTCGGTTCCTTTGTTGTTGTTTAGTTGCTAATCACCTTCAACTCTTCAACCCCATGGACTGTATGTAGCCTGCCAGGCTCCTCTGTCCATGTGATTCCCCAGACAAGAATACTGGAGTGGGATGCCATTTTCTTCTCCAGGGGATCTTCCTGACCCAGAGATCAAACCTGCATGTCCTGTATTGGCAGGTGGATTCTTTAGCACTGAGCCACCAGAGAAGCTCATTCAGTTCTTTTACCAAGTTTTAAAATAGGCTATTTGGTTTTGCTATTGAGGCCCCTGTGTGGTTTGGATATTAACTCTTTAGCAAGTGTATAGTTTGTAGATATTTTTCTCCCATTCTGTAGGTTGCTTTTTCATTTTTTGATTGCTTTGTAGAATTTTTTAGTTTGATGCAGTCCTGCATACCTGCTTTTGCTTTTCTTGCCTGTGTCATAACAAAGAAATCATTGCCAAAGTCAATGTTTAGAAGAATTTCTTTAAGTTTTCTTTTATGATTTTTAGGTCTTATATCTAAATCATTAATGCATTTTGAGTTAATGTTCATGCAGAATGTAAGAGAAGGGTCAAATTTTGTTATTTTGCACGTGGATATGCAGTTTTCTTAGCAGCATTTATTGAAGAGATTACACTCTCCCTATTGTGTAATACATGGGACCTTTGTGGAAGATCTGTTGACTGAATATGTATGAGTTTGTTTCTGTGGTGTCTATTTTGTTTCATTGACCTATATGTCTTTTTTATGCCAGTACTCTACTGTTTTGATGGGGAAGGAAATGGTGACCCTCTCCAGTGTTCTTGTCTGGGAAATCCCACAGACAAAGGAGCCTGACAGGTTGCAGTCCATGGAGTTGCAAAGAGTTGGACAGGACTTTGCAACTGAGCAACGGTTTTGAAAACTGTAATTTTGTAATATATTTTGAGTTCAGGAAATATGACGTTTCCAGCTTTTTTTTGTTCTTGCTCAAAATTTCTTTGGTAATTCAAGGTCTTTCATGGTTTCATATGAATTTTTCAGTTTTAGAGAATTATAACTGACAAAATAGTATATACAAACTGATATTTTCAGATACATATATAAAAAATGATTACTGAATCTAATTAACATATCAATCTCACATAATATTTTTCTTTCTCCCTTTTTTGTGTTTAAAATTTACTCTTAAGTATAAAATAGAGTACTGTTTATGGTTAACAGTCATCCTACTGGGACATTAGAACTCCTGAATTTATTCATCTTGCATAACTGAAAACTTTGTACCCTTTGACCAACATCTTTCACTTTCCTGTACCTGCTTCTAGTTTCTTACACAGTTGTCCCTTGGTACCTGAAGGTGATTGGTTCCAGGACCCCTGCAGATCCCCAGTCCCTTATATACTATGTTGTAGTACAGTTGATTGGCCATTGGTTGGATCTGCAGATTGAGGGCTGACTGAATAATCTGGACAGTGGCTCTTAGTTGTATTGCTTGCAAACATTTTTTCCCATAGGTTGCCTTTTAAAAAATGTATTTATTTTATTTTTGGCTGTCCCAGGTCATTGTTGCTGCACAGATTTTCTCTAGTTGTGAGCGAGGGCTACTCTCCAGTTGTGGTGCATAGGTTTCTCATTGTGGTGGCTTCTCTTGTTGGAGAACACAGGCTCTAGGGCACCTGGGCCAGTAGTTGCAGCACGTGGACTCGTGGACTCCAGAGCTCATGGGCTCTGGAGCATGGGCTCAATAGTTGTGGTGCACACGTTTAGTTGCTCCAAGATAGATGGAGTCTTACCAGATCAGAGATTGAACTCATGTCTCCCTCACTGGAAGGCAGATTCTTCACCTCTGAACCACCAGTGAAACCTCTGCCTTTTCATTTTGTTTGTTTCCTTTGCATGGCTGAAACTGTTTAGTTTGATATAGTTATACTTGTTTATTTTTTGTTTTCTGGTCTGTGCTTTTGATATCATATCCAAAAAAAAAAAAAAATCATAGCTAAGACTACCAAGAAACTTTTTTCTATTTATGATTTTTGGTCTTATCTTTAAATCTTTAATGTATTTCTTTGAAGTATAATTGTGCTTTTTCCTTGGCTTTATTGAAATGTTATTGACATAAAACATTGTGTAACTTTAAGGTGTACAACGGCTTCCTTGGTGACTCAGTGGTAAAGAATCTGCCTACCAGTGCAGGAAACCTGGGTGTGATCTCTGATCTGAAATGATCCCCTGAGAAGGAAATGGCAACCCACTCCAGTATTCCTGCCTGGGAAATCCCAAGGACAGAGGACCCTGGTGGGCTACAGTCCATGGAGTCGCAAAGAGTTGGACATGACTTAGTGACTGAGAAACAACAGGGTATACAGTGTGTTGATTTGATATACTTGTATATCGCAAAAAGATTATTACATGAGCATTAGCTGACACCTCCATATTATGTAATTATTATTTCTCATTTTGTGCAATGAGCACCTTTAAGATCAACTGTATTAGCAACTTTCAAGTATATGATACTATATTATTAACTATGTGCTCAGTTGTTAAGTTGTGTCTGATTCTTTATGACGCCATGGACTGTAGTCTGGCAGCCTCCTCTGTCCACAGGATTTTCCAGGCAAAATTACTGGAGTGTGTTGCCATTTCCTTCTCCACTTATTAACTATAATCACATGGTGTTTGTTGATGAGTTGCTCTCTTTTTACTCCATGGAAGAACTCTTGCTCTGAGGACAGCTCTCATGTTTCAAGGGGATCTCTCTTAGAATTGTACACGGGAGGGTTGAGGAAGGGGTGATATAAAGTGAAACTTTGCTTCTTAACCTTGGTAGTGCATTTTTTTCCCCTCTCATTTCTATGCTCATCTGGGATATTGTAACCTCTTATTTGGATGCTGGAGCTTTTGTAAAGGTTTTTTCATCCATGGATGATTGTTAAATTCTTGTTTCTATTGGAGGAAAGAGTGCTGGGACCTCCTATTCCACCACACTACTGATATCACTGCTGTGTTGAATATTAATTACAATAGCTAACATTTGTGTACTGTTTACTATGTGCAGACACTAGGCGTTATGTAATGTAATTTTTGCAGCAGACAGATGCTATTTTTATCCCAATTACCAGTGATAGTATTGAGATTCAAGGTCACATAGCCTTATATGGTGGAGAGGTAAGTCTGACCCTGTATGACTTTAAAGCCAATAGCTGTCATTTATGATATATCAACTCTACTATTTCTGCAGTATATCCAGAACTCTTTGGCAAAATGGAAGTGTTGTACATTGCTCTTAGATAGGGAAATATTTCAAACCATGTATCCTGGAAAAGTTAATAGATTAAACCTACAGCCTTTTTAGTTAGAATATATGTGCTCTTGAATAGTTACTTATTGTCAAAATGATTTTTTCTTTGCTGGTTTTTTATATATATATATATATATATATATATTTAATTACACAATACAACTAAAAAAAAGTTGGCATTTCTCTCTAAAATGATTTTAGAGGTCACATAGTATGTGTGTTGTGGGAGAGATTCTGAAATAAGATACCTTTCTTTTTCATTATGAAAATGAATTTTAATTGATAAATATAATGTAAAAAGCACAAAACACTGTTCAAGAAAACCATTAAGGAAATAAAAGATGCAAGGAGGGGTGCTAATCATTTTGTTTTCATCTAAGACTGAAATGAAGCCAGATAAAGAGGGGTGGGAAAAAAAGGAAAATATAAATTAAATGATAATCTTGGAAGACTACCTCACAATTACCAGGGAGAAAAAAGGGTTAATTTCTAGTCATTGTATTTTGAGAATTTTTAAAAACATATTCTAAAGATAAATCTTTATCACATATATAATTTTAAAATGTTTTATCCTCCTCTTTGGTTTGTCTTTTCATTCTATTAGTAGTGTCTTTAAAAAACACAAGTTTTAAAGTTTATAAATTCCAACTTATCAATTCTTTTATGCATGATACTTCTAGCAACATATCTAAGAAATTTTTGCCTAATTAAAATATACAACTATTTACTATTGTGTTTTCATGTAGAAGCTTTATAGGTTTTTACCCTATACTTAGGTTTATGATCCATCTTCCGTTAAATTTTGTATAGTATAATGTATATATTAGAGCTCAGAAATGAAATACTTTACATCTGAACAGAAAATAAGTTTAGCTTATATTTTCATAATATTTCTTTAAGGGAAACTTCCAGTTCTAAAACAGTTGTTTTAGGTACACTGTACAATGATTTCATTCTCTAATTCTTTAAGTAAAATTCTTTTATTTTGGATTGCTATCTTAATAGAACATGAAATGATATTAACTCTTGGGAGGAAACTTCCGGGCTGATGTGAGATATTTCTCATTTTTAATGTATTTGTTATTAAGTATTTAACAGAGAATAATGTCCTAAACATAGTAAGTTTCTTAACTGATTATCCTTTTCATAATGTTTGAAAACCGTGAACTTCCTGATGTTCAAGCTGGTTTTGGAAAAGACAGAGGAACCGGAGATCAAATTGCCAACATCTGCTGGATCATGGAAAAGGCAAGAGAGTTCCAGAAAAACATCTATTTCTGCTTTATTGACTATGCCAAAGCCTTTGACTGTGTGGATCACAAGAAACTGTGGACAATTCTGAGAGAGATGGGAATACCAGACTACCTGNAACACCCTCTTCCAACAACACAAGAGAAGACTCTACACATGGACATCACCAGATGGTCAACACAAAAATAAGATTGATTATATTCTTTGCAGCCAAAGATGGAGAAGCTCTATACAGTCAGCTAAAACAAAACCGGGAGCTGACTGTGGCTCAGATCATGAACTTCTTATTGTCAAATTCAGAGTTATATTGAAGAAAGTAGGGAAAACGACAGACCATTCAAGTACGACCTAAATAAAATTCCTTATGATTATACAGTGGAAATAAGAAATACAACTAAGGGACTAGATCTGATAGAGTTCCTGATGAACTATGGACAGAGGTTCATGACATTGTACAGGAGACAGGGATCAAGACCATCCCCATGGAAAAGAAATGCAAAAATGCAAAATGGCTGTCTGAGGAGGCCTTACAATTAGCTGTGAAAAGAAGAGAAGTGAAAAGCAAAGGAGAAAAGGAAAGATATAAGCATCTGCATGCAGAGTTCCAAAGAATAGCAAGGTGATAAAAAAGCCTTCCTCAGCGATCAACGCAAAGAAATAGAGGAAAACAACAGACTGGGAAAGACTAGAGATCTCTTCAAGAAAATTAGAGATACCAAGGGAACATTTCATGCAAAGATATGGTCAATAAGGGACAGAAATGGTATGGACCTAAGAGAAGCAGAAGATATTAAGAAGAGGTGGAAGGAATACACAGAACTGTACAAAATAGATCTTCATGACCAAGATAATCTCGATGGTGTGATCACTCACCTAGAGCCAGACATCCTGGAATGTGAAGTCAAGTGGCCCTTAGAAAGCATCACTATGAACAAAGCTAGTGGGGGTGATGGAATTCAAGTTGGGATATTTCAAATTGTGGAAGATGATGCTGTGACAGTGCTGCACCTAATATGCCAGCAAATTTGAAAAACTCAGCAGTGGCCACAGGACTGAAAAAGGTTAGTTTTCATTCAAATACCAAAGAAAGGCAATGCCAAAGAATGCTCAAACTACCGCACAATTGCACTCATCTCACATGCTAGTAAAGTAATGCTCAAAATTCTCCAAGCCAGGCTTCAGCAATACATGAACCGTGAATTTTTAGATGTTCAAGCTGTTTTTAGAAAAGGCAGAGGAATCAGAGATCAAATTGTGAACATCCACTGAATCATGGAAGAAGCAAGAGAGTTCCAAAAAAATACCTATTTCTGCCTTTGACTGTGTGGATCACAAGAAACTGTGGACAATTCTAAAAGAGATGGGAATACCAGACCACCTGACCTGCCTCTTGAGAAACCTATATGCAGTTCAGGAAGCAATGGTTAGAACTGGACATGGGACAACAGACTGGTTCCAAATAGGAAAAGGAGTTTTTCAAGGCTGTATATTGTCACCTTTATGATTTAACTTATATGCAGAGTACCTCATGAGAAACGGTGGGCTGGAAGAAGCACAAGCTGGAATCAAGATTGTTGGGAGAAATATCAATAACCTCAGATATGCAAATGACACCACCCTTATGGCAGAAAGTGACGAGGAACTAAAGAGCCTCTTGATGAAAGTGAAAGAAGAGAGTGAAAAAGTTGGCTTAAAGCTCAACATTCAGAAAACTAAGATCATGGCATCTGGTCCCATCACTTCATACGAAATAGATGGGAAAACTGTGGAAATAGGGTCAGACTTTATTTTTTTGGGCTCCAAAATCACCGTGGATGTTGATTGCAGCCATGAAATTAAAAGATGCTTATTCCTTGGAAGAAAAGTTATGACCAACCGAGATAGCATATTGAAAAGCAGAGAGATTACTTTGCCAACAAAGGTCCATCTAGTCAAGGCTATGTTTTTTCCAGTGGTTATGTATGGATGTGAAAGTTGGACTGTGAAGAAAGCTGAGTGCCGAAGAATTGATGCTTTTGAACTCTGATGTTGGAGAAGACTCCTGAGAGTCCCTTGGACTTCATGGAGATCCAACCAGTCCATTCTAAAGGAGATCAGCCCTGGGTGTTCTTTGGAAGGACTGATGCTTAAGCTGAAACTCCAGTACTTTGGCCACCTCACGCGAAGAGTTGACTCATTGGAAAAGACTCTGATGCTGGGAGGGATTTGGGTCAGGAGGAGAAGGGGGCGACAGAGGGTGAGATGGCTGGATGGCATCACAGACTCAATGGACATCCGTTTGGGTAAACTCAGGATTTGGTGATGGACAGGGAGGCCTGGCATGTTGCAATTCATGGAGTTGCAAAGAGTCGGACATGACTGAGAGACTGAATGAACACAGTCAAAGCTTTGGCAGAGTCAATAAGGCAGATGTTTTATTGAAATAGTTTTTCTCAACCCCTCTGGTGTTTTCGATGATCTAGTGGATGTTGGCAATTTGATCTCTGCTTCCTCTGGCTTTTCTAAAACCAGGTTGAACATCTGGAAGTTCATGGTTCACATATTGCTGAAGCCTGACTTGGAGAACTTTGATCATTACTAGAGTGTGAGATGAGTGCAATTGTGCGGTGGTTTTAGTATTCTTTGGTATTGCCTTTCTTTGGTATTGGAATGAAAACCGACCTTTTCTTGTCCTGTGGCCACTGCTGAGTTTTCCAAATTTGCTGACATTGAATGCAGCAGTTTTGCAGCATTTCTCATTTAGTGAAATCATTAGTAATCTCTGGAATTGAGTAAAATGTGGATTTTAAAGGCTCCCTCCAAGATTTGTTTATGTATATTTATATGTATATACTTAGGAAGAAATTTATCCAACTCATTTTATTAAAAATGTATACTTTTGCCTTGAAATAAATAACCATTGGCACTGTCACAGTGTTGTAAGGAGAGACTAGAGGTGGTCTTATATGTTTTTTTTCTGAGAAGAACAGATGAATGTAGTTACAGGATAATGACTGGAGAAAATAGAGATCTGAGGCAGAAATATTTTAGCCTTTTTAAACCCTCAGTCTAAATGTTTATGCATGCTTTATGTGTTGTACCTATGGTGTGGGGTCTGTTTTATAATTATAGAGGAAAATTAAATTCTGGAATGAGAGAATACCCCATGTAGGATTTCTTTATGGGCCCCTTTATTGGGGTTGCCATGAATTTTCTCTTCCTATTGGACAGGAAGGAGGAAGTAAATATAGATTTTTGGATTTAGTAAAATCTTTTTAATGAAAGAGAAATACTTCCCTTGACAGATTGTTCTCTTTTCCCTTAACTCAAAAAGATAATAGTATTTACTGCAGCCCACCAGGCTCCTTCATCCATGGGATTTTCCAGGCAAGAGTATTGGAGTAGGGTGCCATCACCTTCTCTGATTTATTAGGTAAATTGACGCAAGACAACGTTGCTATTTGAAAGTAAGAACTATGAACAGTAAACTGTGTAACGTGATTTCTTTTTTCTTCCTTTGTTGGAGAATAATTGCTTTACAGTGTTGTTTCTGCTGTACAGTGAAGAGAATCAGCTATATGTGTACATGTATCTCCTCCCTCTTGGACCTCCCTTACAAGCCTGACTCCTCTATCCCACCCGTCTAGATCATCACAGAGCACGGAGCGAGCTCCCTGTGCCACACAGCAGATTTCTCCTAGTTATCTATTTTACATATGGTAGTGTATATGTGTAAATCCTTATCTCCCATTTCTTTGTGACTTTCACAACTAACCATGTTTTTCATGTATGTAATTATGTTAGCAGGATATTGATTCATTTGTGCTACCAAAGATTCTACCTTCTGTTGGAGAGTTCACAGGTTCTTTATATGTGGTGGGGGTGAAGTGTGTGCCATTTGTTACATTTTCTCATTTTACTTCCTTGAGTTGGTGAGAAATACTATCTGGTTTTATCTAGGAAAAATGGATTCTTAATACACATAAGGAAAAGAAAATATCTTACAACTGTTATATTGACGGGGAAATAGAGTCTGGAAGAAATTCCAGCCCTTCTCTACTGCTGACAGAAAGAACATTATCACTGATATTTTTTCCTTTGAGAAAGAAATAGGAAATAAATTGCTTAAAAATATGACATAATATAAATATGGCTCTGCTTTGTCTTATCACATTATTCTGGGCAAACATTTTACTACATCACAAGAATTGTCAACAGAGCCTCTAAAGACTAGACAAACAGAGCAGGAATAACTAAGAGGGAGAAATAAATAGTAAAAATCCTGCAGAGTGAATGTATTAAATTTATTACTATTTTTTTTCCCCATCAAACTTCTTAAGGTGAATGGTTTTGTGTGTTTACTTGGATCTAGAATAAATCTAGTTTAGATTTTGGAAGAAAACCAAATTAAAGACTGAATTAGACTTAGGAGTCGAAAGAAGTTTGTGGGGAGAAAATGTTCTAGAAAGAAGTGGCAAAATGTAGAATTTTTAAAAGGCATCAAAATGGTGATGTGTGGCTTTGGGTAGTTGCTTGTATTGTCTGAGTCTCCAACATTTTTATCTGTTTAAAGAGCAGTGGTGATCAGACAGTTCAGTGAGGCTATAAGGGGGTGTATCAATTGTAGAGAATTTAAACTAAAAATCATTTGCTGCTTTTAATCACCATGCCCAGGTAATTCTAAATGATATTACTGATAAAATACCCCTTAACACAGGGAAGGGCCACTCTTGCTGGCTGCCCCTCATTTGCTGTGCCATTTCTTTCTCTGAATCTCATTTGCAGTGGTCTTGGTAGTGGAAGCAGTATTGAATATTCAGTTTTATTGCTAAATCTAAAGAAACGGGAGCCAATGCCTTTCTATATTAATGGTAAAGCCACAACATGACAGAAACAACAGGGAGTGTTGATTGAACAATTTTGACTTCTTAGGCATTATATACAAATAATTGCATTTCTCTTTACTATAATCATAAAAGGATTATTTTTTACGTTTTCAGTTGAGAAATTTTGGAACTGAAAAAAATTGACCCATATAGTTTATTGGTATAGGAGCTGATATTCATATCTAGGTCTGTCTGATTTGAAATCTTCCACAGTTTTCCATTATAAATACATGATTTCCTACTAACTCAGTCGTCCTTGGAGAATGCTTTTTTAAAAAAGAATTTTACTTTAATATTTTGGAGTATAGTTTAAATAACAATGTTATGTAAATTTCATGTGTATAGCAGTGTTTCAGTTCTGCATATATGTATTATTTTTTAAATTCTTTTCCCATTTAGATTATTACAGAATATTAAGCAGCATTTCCTGTGCTATCTGATAGGTTCTTATCTATTTTAAGTATAGCAGTGTGTACTTATCAACCCAACCTCCTAATTTATTCTCCCCCTTTCACCTTTGGTAACCATAAGTCTCAAAGTCTGTTTCTGTTTTATAAGTAAGTTCATTTTTATCAGTATTTGAAGATTCTACATGTAAGTTATATAATATGCTATTTGTCTTTCTCTGACTGATTTTACTTAGTATGATAATCTCTGTGTCCATCCATGGTGTTGCAAATGCCATTATTTCTTTTTAATGACTGAGTAATATTGCATTATATACATGTACCACTCTTTTTTATCCATTCATCTATCAATGAACATTGAGATTGCTTTTATCTCTTGGCTAAACAGTGCTGCAATGATCATTGGGGTGCATGTATCCTTTCAGACCATCTTTTTCTGCAGATATATGCCTAGGAGTGGGATTGCTAGATCATATGGTGGTTCTATTATTAGTTTCTTAAGGACCCACCATACTATTCTCCATAGTGGCTGTACCAATTTACATTCCCACCTACAATGTAGGAGGGTTCCCTTTTTTGGAAAATACATTTTAATAAGACTTTAATAATAACTTTGTTCTTTTTCTTCTAGCTCCTATTCCCCATTCATTTTTTGAATTCTCTTAAGAAGGGCTTTAATACTCTATCTCTTAACTTCTTTGGCAAGTTCCTAAGCTTGATCTAAATCAGATATGGTTTTCTTAACAATTCTTGTAAAGCACTTGTGGCAGTTTGGGAAATAGACATGCAATGCACAACTTTCAAGCCTGTGTACCTGAGTGAGAAGCCAATGATGAAAATGGGTCTATGGGTAGGAGATAACCTACCTTCTTCTTGTTCATTGTGTTTGGTCTGGTGTTACTTGTCATCAAGAGAATCTTCTTGCTGAATCCCAATGCTGGTTGTATGGACTGCATTGTTTGTGTTCTCCCAAAATTCATATGCTGAAAACCTAATTTCCTATGTTATAGTATCTGGAGATGGGCCCTAATGGGAAGTAATGGGCATGAAGGTGGAGCCCTTACTGTGAGGTCTGTGACTGTATAAGAAGAGACATGTGAGAGCTGGCTTCTCTCTCTGCTACGTGAGGATGTACTGAGAAGACCACCGTCTGCAAACCAGGAAGAGGGTTCTCATCAGAACTTGACCACACTGGCACCCTGACTACAGTCTCTCCAGTCTCTAGAACTGTGGGAAATAAATTGCTGTAAGCCAGTAGGTCTATATTCTGTTATGGCAGCCTGAACTTACCAGTGCACCACCCAAAGGAATTCTACCTGAATGGAGAACAAGCATCGAGGAGGATGGAGGAAGGCTGTTATTACTCTTTTTGAAGACTATACTTTTTAGAGAAGTTTTAGGCTACAACAGAATTGAGAAGGAGGCACAGAGATTTCCCATATAACCCCCTACTCCTACACATGCATAGCCTCTGCCAGTATTAATATCACTCTCCAAAATGGAACTTTTTTTTTTTTTTTACCAAGAATGAACCTACATGTCATAATCACCTACAGTTCATAGATTTCCTTAGGGTTCACTCTTGGTGTTGTACATTCTATGGGTTTGGACAAATGTAATGACATGTTCCTCATAATATACAGAGTATTTTCACTGCCCAAAAAATCCTCTGTGCTTTGCCTACTCATTACCCCAGCCCCATCCCAATTCTTGATAACCACTGACCTTTATACTGTTTCCACAGTTCTATCTTTTCTAGCATGTCATATAGTTGGGATCATACAGTAGTGTAGCCTTTCCAGATTGGCTTTTTACACTTAGTAACATGCATCTACTGTTTCTCCCTGTCTTTTTATGGCAAGATAGCTCATTTATTTTTAGCTGTGAATAATCCATTGTCTGGATGTATCACAGTTTATGTATCTAGTCACCTATTGAAGAATATCTTGATTACTTCCAAGTTATGGCAGTTAAGAATAAAGCTACTATAAACATCTATGTGCAGGCTTTTGTGTGGACATAAGTTTTCAACTCTTTTGGGTAAATATCAAGCAGTAGGATTGTTGTGTAGTGCAAACTGCCAACCTGTTTTCCTTAGTGTCTCTACCATTGCATTGACACCAGCAATGAGTGAGAATTCCTATTGCTTCACATGTTCATCAGCATTTGGCGTTGCCAGTATTCTAGCTTTTGGCCTTTCTAATGTATGTGTAGTGGTTTTTGTTTGCACTTCTCTGATAACGTATGATGTGGAGCATCTTCTCATATAGATATTTGCCATCTGTAAATCTTCTTTGGTGTAATATCTGTCAAGATCTTTGCTTCATTTTTTAATTGGGTTTTTTTCTTATTTCAAGAATTCTTTGTATATTTTGGATAACAATCCCTTATGTAATTGCTTTTTAAAAAAAATAGTAAGGGAAACAGGAAAATTACAGTTTTAATTTGATTCCTTCTGACAATTTTTTAGACTGCCATATGATCTGTTGTCCTTGAAGAATGTCTTAGGCTGAACTGCAAGTGTAGGCCTTTCTTTTAACTTTGATTTGAATTGCAATGGATTAGCAACTATGAACAATGATTACATAGTGATTCTATAATGAATATCTAATGTTCCTGAATAATCATTTAAAATTAAATTTTGAATATTTTATAATATTCCTTACATAATTAAAGAGATAACTTCTTTTGCATTCCCAAAAGAAGGTACCAAAGGACCCCTCACCTCATCACAATAATGGTTATTTACAATTAGTTTTAGTTCTTCCAAATATTGAATTGTTCCTATTTTAGATCTTTACAAATGCAAAAATCCCAAATCCCTGTGTTGTTAGCCTCCTGTGAGTCCTGTTATTCACAATGATGGCACAATCAAAATGCATGACCAGATGAAATGGGCTTGGAACTAGTCGTTCCCAGAGCGTATAGAAAATTGTGTTCTGCATCCAAGGCTACATGTTGTGATACATAAAACAACCTAAAAAAAGGCAAATAACCAGTATCATTTAGATGAGCAATTACTTCATAACTAATTTTGATAGTATGTATTCGAAATATCACCCTGTTTTGCTGTTTGATAATTCAAAAGATGATTAGATCAAAAGCAGTCTTTTCTCAAGCTGTGTTTTTCTATATTTGTATCCATCTGTCTATCTTATCTATCCATCCTTTAGAAGTGAAGTTAAAATACATCATAGAGAAAACACGCCTATATGCGTTTATTATCCATGGGCTACAGAGCACTAAAATGAGAAAAAGAGGTTGATATCTTGTGAAAGTGGAATGCAAATTATTTATATGCACTATTTGCAGGAAAGACACAAATATAGTTAATAAGTGAAGGAGAATGAATGCAGACTATTAACCTGTAAGCCACACACACTCTTTATTTTTGGCAATACTGGACAGTTGGTAGGATCTTTGTTCTCTAACCAGGGATTCCAATCCTGACCCCCTGCAGTGGAAGTTCAGAGTCCTAACCACTGGATAGCCAGGAGATTCCAGCCACATACCCTCATTGATTACTTATTTTGTGACTCTGGGGAGCAGGGAGTATTATTTTCTAGTCAAGACAGAGAGTCTCTACCAGCTTAGGACTGCTGTCTCCTTTGGGGACACATCACTCTCCCCGCCTCACTGATTGCAGGTTGGAGAGAAAGAATAGAAAAAACCTGCCCAGCCCTTTTCTTTCTTTCTTTAGGAATAGCTTCCTACACTTCTGTTATTTTCTCTCCTGCACTCAGGTGAACTCCCAGGGATAGAAAAGCCTGCTTTCCAGCCTGTCACTTGGTATGTGAGTCTGTCTGCTTCCGGGAGGGAGTGCTGGGAAATCCTTTGGGTGTAGGTTTAAAGCCACATTTTCTAATCTGCTTTTTCAGTGACAAAGCTGTCATTTAAATCCCCATCTGTCTATCTTCTGTGCTTTATTTTTAATTGGTTCTGAATTTAATACGGAAAGAAAGGGTATTATATATTGACCTCTTAAGAGCCCAAAGGTGACCTATAGAAATCCCTGGAGCGTATGTTTTTCTGAAATGTTGAAAATAAGGCCATCCTGTTGGAAATTCAGAAGAAAATATGACTGAATTACATTTAACTTAATACCATTGTATTTTTTAAAAATCCATTTAAGATTTCTAAAATATGAACTAATTGAATATAAAATCCAAAATCTAAAGTACACTTATTTTGGCATTCTTCATCCAGATTGGATACAGAGAAATTAATTCCAGTATATAAATCCCATGACTTACTGCTTAAAAGATAGTGATTTAGGCTTTAGCCTATGTTGTTTTTAATTACATAACTTGGTCATTCAAAGAAAACATTCCTTTCCTATTGGTTCAGTCTTATTGCTTTTCTCTAACCCCAAGTTAATCTAAGAACTAATGCAAGATATTTATGTATGAAAAAAATCCAAATAAAAAGAGACATATTTTTGTTAGGGCATTAGAAAGTTTTTACACTTATTAAAACAAGAAGCATTTAAACTCTTGGGAAGGACGTTGTACAATATGTTTAAAATTTTACAATACTTAGGGAGCGTGTGTGTGTGTGTGTGTGTGTGTGTGTGTGAAAGTCGCTCAGTGGTGTCCAACTCTTTGCAACCCCATGGGCTATACAGTCCATGGAGTTCTCCAGGCCAGAATACTGGAGTGGGTAGCCACACTCTTCTCCAGGGGATCTTCCCAACCCAGGGATCAAACCCAAGTCTCCTGCATTGTAGGTGGATTCTTTACCAGCTGAGCCACCTGGAAAACCCTTAGGGAGCATAAGACAACCTTATTAGTATTCCTCATCTCATTAAATTTCTTCTTCAGTGTTTTGTTACCTATGTTAATATGATGGCAACAAATTGAACTTTTCAGTTTTATTGTTAAAGAATTGAAGATGTTGAGGAATAGGATTGCCTTACCTTTAATTTTTTTGCATACTTGATATTTCTCCTTCTAAAAGAATATTTTTAGGATGCTAGATTTTCTGGTCCTGGTTGCCAAATTACATATATATTATTGGAAATGAGTTCTACCACAAAGAAATCCATAATGAAAATATCAGAGGGAATTATAGTGCTGTTTATAATATGTGAACTTGCTCCATTAATCTGAGGGCAAAGGGATTGAACCAGTATGTTACCAGATGGCATCAGGAAAAGAATCAACAGTCCTTGCTAAACTGTTAAGTATCCCCCCTCCTCAAGTTTAGGTCTAGGAAAAACAAATTCATACTAGTTAATTGAAGTCCCCAAAAAGCATTTTAACTCGCATAACTCCTTATGCCTCAAGTCATTAGGTCCCTGGTAACTAGTAAAAAATGTTTAAAGTTTTAAAGAGATACATTCTAAACTGTCTTTGAGGGTAAAAGCAAGAGTTCAACTAAATCTAAATATGCATTTGTTCTGCAGATTTGTAGGTAGAGTTCAACTTAAATTTTAGGCTCTAGAATGGATATTTTGTAAGATGAGTGTGCAATTGTGATTGTCAAAAATTCCAAATTATTGAAAGATATTTCCTGCCCCCATACCCTACAATTGATGATTATGATCATACAATAGGAACTTTCTTTTGTTCATCCCTCTGAATTTTCTTAGCATTTATTTTGTTATAGTGATTATTTGACCCTCAGAAAATATTGCCTTACCACACTCATTATGTAGCAGAGAGAGCAAAGCTTTGGAATCAGACATACCTGTGGTATGTCTAGCACTCATGAGCTACCAGACTTGGACTGTTTTCTCTTAACCAACGTGAATCTCACTTTTCTTAGCTTTAAAATAGAACTACATCACAGAAAAGTTACAAGGACTGAATAAATTAATGATTTCCCTGCCAAGAACTTCCCTCATAGCTCAGGGTCTGCAATGCAGGAGACCCTGGTTTGATTCCTGGGTTGGAAAGATCTCCTGGAGAAGGAAATGGCAACCCACTCTAATATTCTTGCCTGGAGAATCCCATGGACAGAGGAGCCTGGCAGGCTACAGTCCATGAGGTTGCAAGAATCGGACATGACTTAGTGACTAAACCACCACCCTACCAAAATTCCTGGCATGAATAGATGCTCCACACATTAAAAAAATAATAGTATTTGCCACTAAAGCACTGTGCGCTTGGGAAAAGGAACTGTGTTGCTTTTCTTTTAAAAATTATTTATTTTAAAATGAAAGTGAAAGTTGCTTAGTTGTCTCCAGCTCTTTGTGACCCCATGAACTACATACTCTCCAGACCAGAGTACTGGAGTGGGTAGCCTGTCTCTTCAGGGGATCTTCCCGACCCAGGAATCAAACTGGGGTCTACTGTATTGCAGGTGGATTCTTTACCAACTGAGCTCTCAGGGAAACCCTTATTTATTTTAACTGGAATGTAATTGCTCTAGAATATTGTGGTAGTTTCTGCTATACAACAATGTGAATCAGCTACATGACAAAAACAAATATTGTATATTAATTCCTGGTGGCTCAGATGGTAAAGAATCTGCCTTCAATGCAGAGACTCAGGTTCAATCCCTGGGTTGGAAAGATCCCCTGGGGAAGAAAATGGTAACCCACTTCAGCATTCTTGCCTGGAGAATTCCATGGACAGAGGAGCCTGGCAGGCTACATTCCATAGGGTCTCAAAGAGTCTGACACTACTGAGCGAGTAACAATTTCACTTTCAATGCACATACATGGAATCTAGAAAAATGGTACTGATGAATCTATTTGCAGGGCAGGAGTAGAGATGCAGATATAGAGAACAGACTTGTACTGCCTTTTTTTTTTTTTTTTTTTTTTTAGTGTTGGAATAAGTATCTGTTGCTGCGGCTGCATTCCCTTTATGAAGATTCCTTTCCTGGCAAGAACAGAGCTCTCATAAGGTTTTTCAGTGATTGAGAAGACAGTACACAGCAGGCTTCACTGCTTTGTGTTCTTTCACTTGCCTCCATTGTCTCTAGATGGAGAAAAGGGATGAGATGATGTTGGAGAGGTTTCCTGGCTTACAGGCACCCTGTGCAGCCTGGAGATTGCAGTTCCAAGACTCCGTTGTCTGCAGGTTCTGGTTACATCCTGGCAATTAGAGGTTTTCGTGGATAATCAAAATAGGGTGGGGGAGAAATTGGTCTCCAGGTATATCGGGTCTGGAATGTGGCATATACTCAGATGGCTGAGATGGGTTTTGCCTGCAATTTGGGGACATCTTTCTCAAAATCTCTCATTTGATGATGCAGGCAGATGAGATTAATTCCTCCTAACCTTGAAACTCTGGATTTCCTGAGACAGTTCACAATGTCTAAAGTAGCTTTTTTCCTCCTCCTCAAACTTGACTAGATACCCAGTACCAACTTCTTTCAGTTTAACAGCTACCATGGAAAATTGTTATCCACTTTTATGAGCCAACAAACTAAACCTAAGCCTCATGTGTACTCAAATTCATTTGAAAGAAAAGGAAAACTGACAACTTGTTACCTACCATTTTGAACAGGTTGTAATATGTTTTGATGATAATCTGTTCAAAAAGGAAGGTAATAAATTATTTATGATAAAACTAAAGTGAAAATATGAATAAATTGTTGCAAGTAATCACTTTTAGGTCAATAAGGCATTTGACTTCAGTATCCTCTGCCTTCCCAAGAACTGATTCTTAGTGAAAAGGAGAAAGAGAAAAGAGTTAATAATTAATTTGAGAATCTTATTTTGGTAAACAGAAAAAAAGATGATTCAGACTACTTTTTTATTTTATGGATTGGGAGATAGTTCAATGCATTTTGGGATGCTGTAGCTTGTAAATATTTATTTGTATAAAACATACTAGAATGTTTTCTGGGAAATATAGACACATGGAATTAAAAAGTGATTTCAATATTTATATTTCTCAGACCAGCATATACAATTTGAAAATGGTTAATGTTGGAAAATTCATATGTATTATACTTCTGAATTGGTTATCCATATCTGATATCTGTGCCAATTCAGGCTGACTTCTTATTAGAGTTAAGGGTAGAGCCATGACTTGGTCAAAATCTTTGATTCTGGAAACTACAATCTTCTGGGGAGAAAAGCTTTAATGTTGGTGCTAACATACATATATATGAGTATTTTTGGAACTATTACTTGGGAATGGTAATGATTTATGAGGGTAGCACAAAGTTGGAAAACATTTTCCAAAACTATCTTTCCTAAACATTTCCTAAAATTGTTGCTGTTATACAGTAATTATTTTAAATTTTATTTTTAAAAAACCTTTTTATTTTATATTGGAATATAGCTGATTAATAATGTTGTGATAGTCTCAGGTGCACAGCAAGTAATTTTTAGATCAATCTGAGATTTAAGCAAGTTTTTATAGGATTATGGAATTAACAACTCCAAAATGTGCTGCTGAGCTGATAAATATGAGGTGGTCAGGGTGTCTCCATCCATGATGCTACTATCCTCCAGTCCTAACTCAAGTCTCACAATGGCCATCAGAGGGGTAAGAATATATATCCATGTAAACCTATGCTCATTTGAGGGTTCATATTTGCTTGTAGGGGATTATTTGTAAAGGATCTGTCTGTAATGCAGGAAACACAGTTGATATGCATTCTATCCCTGGATCAGGAAGACCCCTTGAAGAAGGAAATGGCAACCCACTCCAGTATTCTTGCCTGGGAAATCCCATGAATGGAGGAGCCTGGCAAGATATAGTCCATGGGGTCACAAAGAGTCAGACACAACAGAGTAATTAAACAAGAGCGAACACAAACCTGCTTGTGGAGGGTCAGTATGTCATTCTCTATAACATATAACTTTAGAGTATTTTTATCACACTTTACGTAACAGCTATATATTCATTAGTTTATGTGTTTCTCAATCACCTTGCAAAATAAGGAACGTATTTTCACCCTTCTTTTAAAAGATGCAGAATCTAAAGATCAAAGCACATCAATATCTTGGCTAAGTTTACCTACGAAGTTTAAAGGGAGAACAGAGGGTGGAATCTGGGTGCACTGACCTTTATTTTTTCTACTATCATCTGAGCAGTAGTAATGGGTTTATTTTAACTTCCGGCACTAAAAATCTCAAGTTGAGAGAATGACAGTTCTAACATATAATGTTAATGAAACCTTATGACTAATAGAAAGTTATTGCAGGCATTGTGAAAGATATGAAGCCAAATATTCCAAAATTCCTCTTAAACTTTAGTATCTTATTTTTTGTTCAGCCAAGGATGTGCTATTAGTCATTCATTGTTGCCAGAATGAGCATCTTCAAAGAAACTGTCAGCCGTCTGGCAAGGCTTTCCTCCCAACATGGATCCAGTGAATCTATGCCAGGCTATTTGCACCATCTGTTGGGTATGAGTCAGTGGAAGGATGAAGGTTGGACAGCTGGAGCTGTCAGCTTTGAAATGCCACTTACTAGGGAAATACCAGAATTCACTGCAAAAAGCACCAAAGCAAAGTCCCTTACTAATCCAAAAAGAAGACTAGTTAAATATGGTGGCATTTCTGAAGAAGGTCTTCTCTTTCCAGACACTCACATCCTTTTTTTTTTCTTTTAATCCTTCGTAGCCTCTTTTGGAGAGAATATTTTGTTGTGCAGTATAAAAGAGATGTGAGTTCAGGTGAGCGTAATAGAAAACTGAGAAGCAGAACATCTTGAGAATTTTGTTTGATTTTGAATTAGAGGAAGAGTTATCCATTCATACCTGTGTTCATTTAGCTGTTCACTTTCACTGAATGCTTGCTGCTGCTAAGTCTCTTCAGTTGTGTCCGACCCTGTGTGACCCCATAGATGGCAGCCCACCAGGCTCCCCCATCCCTGGGATTCTCCAGGCAAGAACACTGGAGTGGGTTGCCATTTCCTTCTCCAATGGGTGAAAGTGAAAAGTGAAAGTGAAGTCGCTCAGTCATGTCCGACTCTTAGCGATCCCATGGACTGTAGCCCACCAGGCTCCTCTGTCCATGGGATTTTCCAGGCAAGAGTACTGGAGTGGGGTACCATTGCCTTCTCCCACTGAATGCTTACCATATTCCAAATGCTGATGGATGAAAGAGTAAGTAACTCTACATTTGCTGTGTACCTACCAGGTGCATTGTGCTTTAAATATGATATTTACTGTTGGCAAGAATACAATGGTATGAGAAGTATTATCTCATATTTCTGTGACCAATAGCCAACTTGTGACAAACCAATTTTTAAGATATCCCCAGGATTTTTATCCCTGATCAGTCTCTTTCATTTAATTGATGATTTGGCACAAATTTACTAAGGGAATTCCAAAAATTAAGAATTGAAAGATCTCTACCTCTCAAACTTCACTCTTCAGAAGTCCTTACCATTAATAACACAATATCATACAAGAAATTGTTTTAATTAAAATGGAATCTTACCAAATGTAATGGGTTGTAAGTTGATTTTATTAAAAAATAATGTATTATGGGTATCTTTCTAGGTCAATAGATTATATTTGCTCTTTTTCTAATATTGCATACTTAATATTCCATAGTAAGTTTGGATCATAATTTATATTAGCTTGGTACAAATGTAATTTTGGTTTTGGACTGTGAATTTTATCATTATCAGTACAGTTCAGTTGCTCAGTTGTGTCTGACTCTCCGTGGCCCCATGGACTGCAGCACGCCAGGTTTCCTTGTCCATCACTAACTCCCAGACTTGTTCAAACTCATGTCCATTGAGTCGGTGATGCCATCCAACCATCTCATCCTCTCAACTTCATCAAGAGGCTCTTTAGTTCCTCTTTGCTTTCTGCCGTAAGGGTGGTGTCATCTGCATATCTGAGGTTATTGATATTTCTCCCAGCAATCCTGATTCCAGCTTGTGCTTCACCTGACCCAGCATTTCATATGACGTACTCTGCAAAGAAATTAAATAAGCAGGGTGATAATGTCATTATATGGAGAAGGAAATGGCAGCCCACTCCAGTATTCTTGCCTGGAGAATCCTGTGGATGGAGGAGCACTGAGGCGACTTAGCATGCATGCATGCATTGGAGAAGGAAATGGTAACGCATTCCAATATTCTTGCCTGGAGAATCCCAGGAATGGAGGAGCTGGTGGGCTGCCATCTATGGGGTTGCATGGAGTCAGACACGACTGAAGAGACTTAGCAGCAGCAGCAATATCATTATAACTAGGCTCAAACACATCTTTATTAATCAAAATAGGAACCATTACAATCAACACGTTTTTGCTAACAAGACAGAAGTTTGTTTATTCCTGTAGTATAAACATCCATGCTTCAGGACTCTATGAACTCTTGGAAAGCATTTTCTGCTTCCTGCTGGTTGTGGTAGCATTTTCCCTGCAAAAAGTTGTGGAGATGCTTGAAGAAGTGGTACTCGGTTGGTAGAGAGGTCGGGTGAATATGGTGGATAAGGCAAAACTTTGTAGCCCAATTCATATAACTTTTGAAACATTGGTTGTTTGGTCAGACATTGTGGAGAAGAACTGGGCCCTTTCTGTTGACCAACTGTAGGCATTGCAGTTTTTGGTAAATCTCATCAACTTGCTGAGCAGACTTCTCAGATGTAATGGTTTTGCTGGGATTCAGAAAGCTGTAATAGATCAGAACAACAGCAGACCACCAAACAGTGTCCATGACCTTTTTTGGTGCATGCTTGGCTTTGGGAAGTGCTTTGGAGCTTCTTCTCAGTCCAGCCACTGGGCTTTTTGTCACCAGTTTTCATATAAAATTCACTTTTCATCACATGTCACAATGCCATCAAGAAATGGTCCATTGTTGTTGCATAGAATAAGAGAAGACAACACTTTAAGACAATTTTTTTTAAAATTTTCGTTCAACTTGTGAGGAACTCACTTATCGAGCTTTTCCATGTTTCTAGTTTGCTTCAAATGCTGAATGACCATAGAGTGATTGATATTGTGTTCTTGGGAAACTTCTCGTGCAGTTTGAAGAGGATCAGCTTGGATGATCCTCTTAACTGGTCATTGTCAACTTCCATGCTCCTCATCTTCGAGGCTCTTGTCTTCTTTGCAAAGCTTCTTGAAGCACCATTGCACTGTACATTCATTAGCAGTTCTGGGCCAAATGTGTTGTTGATATTGTGAGTTGTCTCCACTTGCTTTACGATCCATTTTGTACTTGAATAAGAAAATCGCTTGAATTTGCTTTTTGTCTAACATCATTTCCCTAGTCTGAATATATTTGAAACAAACAGTAAGTAATAAGTCATTAGCAAAAAAAAAAGAAAAAACATAAAGGGAGGAATGTGCATTAAAATGATGTATAACATACCACATTTATTTAAGAATATATTCTAATATAAAATGGCAGAACCGCAATTATTTTTGCACCAGTCTAATAATACTATTGTTTCATTTTGAGGGCCATTTAAATTATTGTCAATTACTGCTTTTACAAAATAAAGCTATAATAAAATCATGTTTTTGTGGCACTCATAGTAATAGGTTTAAACAATTGGTGAAAAATACCAAATATTCTAATTAATGAAATTATTCATTCAAATCTTTATTCATTACTGTGAAAGGCTGGCCCTACTTCTATTCCTTTCATAGAGTTTTGCCAATGTCTTAAGGAGGAAAAAACTGTGTTGGTTTGCATTTACAAAGGGCTCAGTCCTATCATGGCTCTGTCTGATATGAAAGAAACTTGTATTTCAAGAATTAAGTTAATTTTGTTAATTCTACTTGCCATACTTCCATTAAAATGAAAGCTAGTCATAAGGGAGGAGCAAACAGAAAGGCTATATAGTCCTGTTAGCATTTTTGTATTTTTTAATATCATCGAGATGAAAATTAATGAGTTTAATCATACAAGAAAATAAAATCCTCAACAAAAACCTCTTTACAATTGCTTATAAAAGGATAATTTCACTGGAAGGATTTATATCCTAAGAAATATAGTAATTTTAATGGAAGACAGTCTGTCAGAAATTCAAAATATATACTGTTTGTTGATGCTGTTTAGTTGCTAATTCATGTTCGACTATTGTGACCCCATGAACTGTAGGGGTTCTACCAGACTCCTCTGTCCATGGAATTTTCCAGGCAAGAATACCAGAGTGGGTTACCATTTCCTCCTCCAGGGGATCTTCCTGACTCAAGGCTTGAATCCACATCTCCTGCATTTGCAGGTGGATTCTTGACCACCAAGCCACCGAGAAAGCCCATACTATTTCGGCTGGAATATTTTAAAACTTATTATAAATATCTAGTAGATCTAATGTATATCTAAACTACCTTGTGACAACCTAATGATAATCTCATCCAATCAGCTGTTTTTTCCGTGACATTCAATTAATGACAATGTTGCTTGTTAAGTATAAAAAGTCCATGCAATGTATTTAATATCCTTTATAATATATCTTATAATTTATAGGCTATTCTGTGTGATATCACTAATCATAATACCATTGCAAAAACTGGTACAGGTATACTTGTCATTTTAAAATCCTTTAAGCCAAATCCTCTAATAAAATTTCATTTAGTATAATTAAAATGTCTATTAAAAAACTTAAGCTGCATTAATTCAGTCATTTCAAAAGGTATTTAGTAAGATTCTAAGTTAAATAGTACCTTGATATTTTGGACAGACTGAAATAAAAGCTACTTTAGATCATAAAAGTCAAAAAAAGTTGAAAATACAAAAAAGTTCATTCTCCTACTATTATGAATCTTTTTCATACACACCTTTTTTTTTTTTTTTTTAGTCTTAATCTATGAACAATTTGGATTTGGATCCTAGTTTTTCATTTGTGTTTATAGAATAATTTGCCTTGCCTGTTGATTTCTGGTACTCTTAAGCATAATTTTTAATTATTGCAAATATTTCATTATGTATTAAAGCATCTGCCTGCAACATAGGAGACCCAGGCTCAATCCTTGGTGGGGAAGATACCCTAGAGAAGGGAATGGCAACCCACTCCAATATTCTTGCCTAGAGAATTCCATGGAAGGAAGAGCTTGGTGGGCTACAGTCTATGGAGTTGCAAACAGTTGGACATGACTGAGAGACTAACACTTTATCCACCACTAAGTTATAACTTTATTGTTGGACATTCATTTTATATTGATTTTCACTCATAATGTTGACAGGGTGAATACTCATGTACATATTATTTAACCTGTTATAGTCATTTTCTGCGGACATATTCCTTGCAGTTAATTGTCTAGATTAAATAGAATAGATGTAAGTAAAAAGTTCCATCTATTTTATTTTAGCATAATATCAACAAAATTTAAAACTAAAAAATTCCACTGTTACAAATCAAATTGCCTTAAGTGTATGTATGTGTGTGTTTATGTGTACATATATACCTGTGTGTTATATGTGTGTATATGCAAATATCCAATATCAACTATATAGATTAATATTACATCTTGAATGTATGGAATCATAAAGCCTAGATTGAAGTTCAAGATACTGAGTTGGATGTCATAGAATCAGTCAATCTTCCATGAATAAGCTTTCCACCATGAATAAGCATTCCAAAAAGCAAAGAGATTTCCATTAAGTGGCTTGTGGCCCAAATCACCAGTTTCGTCTTATTACTGTGAATTCTCTACAAGAAGTGATTCTGTTAGCTAATTTTGTGCTTGTTCACTAGCCATGCCCAAAATATTTTGCTTTATTTAAAGTAAGGAAGGTGGAAAAAAAAGAGTTGAAGGGTTTCTAAAAACTCTTTTATATTGACAAGATTAAGTAACAGTTGACATTCATTTTCTTCTTTTCTTACCACTGTAGATCTCTTAATTACTCACCACCCCCCACCAAATCTCCAAACTGAAAAACTCCAAATGAAGCACATCTATACACTCATCCACCCAGGACCTGAAATACCATCTGAGGCTCAACCCAGATTCAAGCAGTAATTGGAAAAGGGAAGTTTACAGGATAGTGAGCTCATTATACTTTTTTTCCTTTCCCAGTTGGGTTCGAAACATATCTTTTCACTTATTAATTTAAGCAAGAAGGGCCACCCATCAGCATGGATACAGCTAGAGCTCTTTGGACTAGGGGTGTGATTTCTAGCAATATATTCACAATAACAAATTTCATTAAAGCCAAAGCAAATTCGGGTCCGGTGGAGTTTATTAGAATGGGATCTTACCCATATTTGTATTTTATCAAGAATATAAATCGACCTGGTAGAGGTTTCTTTTGCCCATCCTTTCTGGAAGCCACCTGCCAATTTAATTTATATATTTGCTCTCATGAGAGGTTACTTAGGAAAGCCAGTCTTGTCTGTGTGTATCAGCATTTCATGACAGATATGAAGTGTGTGCTACTCATCTGATAAGAAAGATATTCACAAATGAGATAGAATGGTGTGATTTTTCTGTTAATATTCTGTAAAACACTTTACACTAACAAAATACTTTCAAAGAGGCTAACCTTTGTCTTTAGCATGGAAATCAGAATTTAGCTTGCATGAGACTTTCAGCATGGGCATATTTTCCAGAGAAATGATGGTAGGCAAAATGTCCTACTGGGACATTGGCGAGATGGGTACAGTAAGAAATGGTACTGGGGCACTGAGGCTAGCTGTTTCCTATTTTCCAAGTGCAAACTCTACCTAAGGAAGTATGAGGGACTAATGTCTGTGGCATAGGCCAGTACAGTAGACACGTACGGCTGTGCTTCTCAAAGTTCAGGATGCTAAAAATTCATCTGAATAACTAGTTAAGCACAGATTTCTAGGTCCTATTTGCAGGAATTCTGCTTCAAGAGGTTGGGCACAAAGATTTACATGTCTAATGAGTTCTACATGATGCTGATTCTGATTCAGGGGTCCCATTTTGAGCAGCATTGGTGTAAAGGACACCTGAACCCTGAGGATCCTAGACAAGCAGCATCCCCAGTGGGATGAGATACATCTCTGATTAAGAATCAAATGTTATTCAGTAAATAAAACATCAGAATGGCCGTGGTTAACAAGATGGCCTTTGTTTTTGCATCAGAGATTACTTTGCACATTCAATCATTTTAATTTAGCAAGCCTTCCCAGAAACTGGGGAGTGAATGAGAAGGTCACAGCCAAATAACCAGGGAGCAAAGTCACACCAATAGAAGGATGAAGAGTTGACACGACAGAGTTGAAAAGGAACTTCTGAATCCTTCCAAGATTTAAGGCAGGCTAAAGATTCCCAAGTCTTATGCTCTTTCTCAGGAAGTACTTAAGTATCAGTTGTTATGGTTTGAGGTGAATGTTTGCTGAGAGTTTCAAAGAGCTTCTGTATTAAGCTAGCTATTACATGTTTGTTAGAGTCTCTTATGCTAATTATATTTAGTGTTTTATGGCCAGAAGTATCTGTATTCCCTTTCCACCCTTTCTCACAAAACAACTGTAACTGTGATGTGCTGGACTTTGCAAGTAGGTAGTGGGGCTCATGGAGTCTGTGGTCAAGCAAGGGGAACAGACACTAAACACACAATGAAGCAAGTACCCTATGAATTAATTACGGTAGTGATCACTTCTGGGAAGGAGATGTTGGAGTTGGTGGAAGGTTGTGGTGGTACGTCTGTGAAAGATTGGGTATCACTGCTTATGATATTATATCTGCCAGAGAGATATCTCCATATTAGACATGGTTAGGTGCCTTCCTCTTTAGTATCTGTCACATGGTTATGTTGTAAAGTGACAATTTGTCATGACTTGGGTTTGGGCTATTTCCCTCTTGAACAATAAAGAAAGGCCATATTTCAATGGACTGTGGATGCTTACCCAAACTTCCCCCCTTTAAAACACGAGAATGTCTAAATTCCTTGATGATTACTGTTTATTACTTTTCTGGTGGCAGTATGACCTATATACATATGGCTCTGTTTCGTTGTCTGCTTCAGATTATAAAACTACTAGAGATCAGGGGCCCAGAGCCATGCAATTAATTTTCTCAGTACTGGGAGTTTCATGCATGACTAGGTACTTAAATGCTTTTTCATCCTAGGGATGATGCTCTTTGAAGTTTTTCTATGAATTTGATTGATGGCCTAAATGATGCTTGGTTTTACACAGATAACATTAATGAATGTGTTTAATACAATGTTCAGATGACTGTGCTTATAAGCCAAAGCTTCAAAATGAGTTAAGAAACACATAGATAGCACACATTCTCCTTTTGTTATGTTATAGGGCTATATGCTTATGTCAAGTTAGTTATTTTAGACTAAATTTCTGGGTTTTTCTGGAGAGTGCGGGATAAAGGTGGAGTATGGAAAGATGTCACAATAGGTTTGTTAAATAGACATTAACATTAAACTTTATTCAGTATCACAAAGATAAGTAAAATCATGTTCTAAAGTGGCATGATTATCTGTATAGACATTGAATCTTTTCTTTATATAACTGATAAGGAAGTTGCAATCATTTTTATGGCCCCTAGTCCTCTGATAAATACTATGTATTGATATATGTTAATTTGTAATATAAATACTATATGTTAATTATTAACTAAAATCAGTGCAAACTTATTTCTCCAGGAGGATAAGCAAGAATCCTTTTTTGAACAAGAATTAGATAAATAAAAATATTTTGAAGACACTGAAGGTGTTCTATAAACTTTAACCTTTCTTAACTACTGCATTTATATTTTGTGATGCATATTAAAATGTTATAGTAAATTTTCTGGGGCTTGTGAAACAAAGCTGAGTCTTGGCATCACAACTATAAGCTGCTAGCATCCTGGCAATAGAGGGCATCAAGCTACTTAAGCCAATAGAAGGTTGGGAGATCTGTATTTCCAGGATTGCTGTTTTTGTGACAAGAAACTATCTTATCTGGCCATCCAGAAGGTGTGAAATCTGATCCATTCGACGTTTCTCTTTTTCCTTTCAGCACTGAATTTTTCCTTATTTCCTTCTTCTACTTCTTAGCTAACACCCATATCTTGGAAAATTTGCTGTCAAACTTGGAAAGCACTATAGCTACCTTATTTAGAGTAAAGCCTAAAAATATACATTTGTTCAGCTTTTCCTCAAGGGTGAATCTAGCTCAACTAAACCTAGACATTGTGGATAAATGTTTTCCTCTTTTTGATTCTCTCCTAAAACTATCAAGACAAAATGAATCTGTCCCATTTTTGCTGCTCATTTTCTTTATTTCCTTTTGCATACCTAGAGCATGTTAACTTGAATTTGGTCTTGATTTTTCCAGCTCTGTGGTTTTTAGATTTTCTCAAGCTGAGTCTTTTTGTTGACATTTAGTTTTTACAGTAAGCCTTTGTGACTCTCAGTCTTCTTATTGGTAAAACAACAACAATAAAACACTTTCTTAGAGGTTCTTGTAAGGATTAAATGAGATTAATGTGCCTATCACAATGGTTGACTCAAAGCATGAGTATCTGGGAACTTTTTTTAAAGGACTTTCTGTAATTTTATTTTAATTTTTGACTCTACTGGGTCTTTGTTGCTGCAGAGGCTATTCTCTCGTTGCGGTGCAGGGACATCTCATTGTGATAGCTTCTCTTGTTGCTGAGCATGGGCTCTAGGGCACACAGGCTTCAGTAGTTGCTCTGCGGGGGCTCAGTAGCTGAGGTTTCTGGACTCTGGAGCACAAGCTTAGTTGTTATACAGCATGTGGGATCTTCTCAGACCAGGGATAGAACCTGTATCTCCTGCATTGGCAGAGGGATTTTTTACCACTGAGTCACTAGGGAAGTCCAGAGATTTTTTTTTTTAATTTAAATAAAATATAGATATTTTATGTGAAAATAATTAAGGGAACATTCAGGTAAACACTAAAGCCCATAACTGATGGAGTAGTTAAGAATCAAATTTGTAGATGTACCCAAACTTTAAGAAATAGTGAAATATGGAATGTCAAGTAGAAAGAAAAAAGCATGTAACAGCTTGAAGGGTAATATACTAAAGACTTAACATCTAATATCACAGTCGGTGGTGAAAAACTTGAAGGTTTTCTTCCAACCTCACAAAGAAGATATAAATGTCCACTTTTATTCAACATGGTATTAGAAGTTCTGACAAGAACACTTACACTAGAAAAATAAAATGCATCCAAATTGGAAAGGAAGAGATAAACTGTCGCTATTTGTGAATAAGAAAGGTTATATATATATAAAATCCTAAAGATTCTACCAAAAATCTGTTAGGACTAATAATGAATTCAGTAAAGTTGCAGGATACAAAATGAATATGCAAAATATACATTTTGTTATATATTCAGTTGCATTTCTGTACACAATCAGAGGAGTTAAAACTATAATTCCATTTGAAATTGCATTAAAAAGAATAAAATACCAAGGAATAAATTTAATCAAGGAGGTGAAAGACCAATACACTGAAAACTGTAAGGTATTGATAAAAGAAACTGAGGAGTTCACAAACATATTCCATGTTCATGAATTAGAAATTTTAATACTGTTAGTGTCCATACTATCAAAGCAATCTACAGATTCAATGCAACCTCTGTCAAAATTCCACTGGCATTTTTCACAGAAATAGGAAAAACAATCCTAAAATTTGTATGGAACCACAAAAGACTCCAGCTAGTCAAGGCAGTCTTGAGAAAGAACAACAAACTTGGAAGCAACACAACTGTTTGATTTCAAACCATGTTACAAGCTATAGTAATCAAAATGGTATTGTACTGCCTGTCAGATAAGTAGATCAGTGCAAAAGAATAGGGAGCCCAGAAATAAACCTACATTAATTTACAACTTAAGGGGCAAGAATATACAATGGGGAGAGGACAGTCTCAATAGATGGTGTTGGGAAAATTGTACAGCAAAACACAAAAGAATGAAAATAGACTACTGTCTTATACCATATATATTAATAAAAATTAATTAAAACAGATTAAAGACTTGAAAGAACTGAAACCACAAAATTCCTAGAAGAAAACATAGGCAGGAAATGCCTTGACATTAATTTTGGTGATAATTGTTTGGATTTGAATCCAAAAGTAAAGGTAACAAATGTAATAATTAAGTTGTTGCTCAGTCGGTAAGTAGAGTCCCACTCTGCAACCTCACGAACTATAGCATGCCAGGCTCCTCTGCCCTTTACCAACTCCCGAAGTTTGCTCAGATTCATGTCCATTGAGTCAGTGATGCTATCTAACCATCTTATCCTGTGTCGCCAACTTTTCCCTTTGCCTTCAATCTTTCCCATCATCAGGGTGGAAAAGTTCAATAAGTTGGCTCTTCGCATCAGATAGCCAAAGTATTGGGGCTTCAGCATCATTTTTTTTCAATTAACATTCAGGGTTGATTTCCTTTACGATTGACTAGCTGGATGTTCTCGCTATCCAAGGGACTCTTAAGAATCTTCTCCAGCAGCATAATTTGAAAGTGTTCATTTGTTGGCACTCAGCATTTTTTCTGGTCCACATAACTACTGGAAAAACCATAGCTTTGACTATACAGACTTTTTTTGGCAAAGAGATATTTCTGCTTTTTAATACATTATGTAGGTTTCTCATAGCTTTTCTTCCAAGGACCAAGCATCTTTTAATTTAATGGATACAGTCATAGTTGCAGTGATTTTGGAGCCCCCAAAATAAAATTGGTCACTGTCTCCACTTTTTCCCCTTCTATTTGCCGTGAAGTGATGGGACTGGATGCCATGATCTTAGTTTTTCAAATGTTGAGTTTTAAGAGTTTTTTCACTCTCCTCTTTCACTTTAATCAAGAGGCTCTTTAGTTCCTCTTCACTTTCTGCCATTATCTGAGGTTGTTGATATTTCTCCTGGCAATCTTAATTCCAGTCTATGATTCACCCAGCCTGTCATTTTGCATGATGTACTCTGCATATACATTAAACAAACAGGGTGACAATATGTAGCCTTGGCTTACTCCTTTCCCAATTTTGAACCAGCCAATAGTTCAACATTTGGTTTGAACTGTTACTTCTTGACCTGCATACAGGTTTCTCAGGAGACAAGTAAGGTGGTCTGGTACTCCTATCTCTTTAAGAATTTTCCACAGTTTGTTGTGGTCTACAGAGTCAAAGAGTTTGTTATAGTGCTTTTTGTCAACAAATGTTGACAATTTAATCTCTGGTTCCTCTTCCTCTTCGAAACCCAGGTTATACACCTGGAAATTGTTAGTTCATGTACTGCTGAGGCAGAAGTAAAATAAAACCAAAAAGCTTCTATGCAGCAAAGAAAACCATCAACAAAGTGAAAAAGCAACCTGCTGAATTGGGGTAGTTTGCAAATCATATATCTGATAAGAACTTAATATCCAAAATTTATACAGAACTCATACAAGTCAGTAAAAAAAATCTGATTAATAAATGGGCAAATGGATTTTAAAAATGGATCTGAATAGAGATTTTCAAAGAAGACACAGGGCTGGTCAAAAGCTACATGAAAATATCTTCAACATCACTAAACATCAGGGAAATGAAAATCAAAACCATAATGGGATTTCACCTGATACCTGTTAAATGAATAGCTCTTATCAGAAAGATAAAGAAATAACTCCAGTCTCTTGCCTCTCCTGCATTGGCAGGTGGTTCTTTACCACTAGCACCACCTGGGAAGCCTACTGAGGATAATTACTGATAAAATAATGACTCTGATTAAGAAAATTAATCACATCAAATTCAAACCTACAGCTAGAACAGGTCAGATAAAATCCATGCAGCTTATATCTGTGTTACTAAGTGAAGGTTTAAACTGTTGATCAGAATCATGAGAGTAAAAATAAGAAAATTATTCATATTGAATTCGCAAATTAAAATTTAAAAAATGCAACTCTCCCCAGCAGAGTTTCTTCTTTTAGAAGAAAATCACTGTCATAAAATTAGCAAATTAGAGAAGAAAGATTGGGCCATTCTACTCTGCTTACTGGAAGCTAATCCTGGAAAAGGTGTATGACATTTTTCTGACAGCATGAAAATATTTGTTGCAAAATATAGTCTGAAAAAAGTATTTACAATTTTCTATTGGTTGAATATAGTAGGAAATATTTAATTTTATGCATATTTTATAAATGGAGAAATAAATTAGAAACTGGCTTTTCTGTTTCAGCACAAAAATAGTGTTTTGTTCTGGTGTTACTTGTTTCAAATTAATCTTAAGGATCAGCCTTGTTCAGTGATGCAGAGGTGACTGAAAACAATTACTTTCTCAATTAAAAGAACATAAATATCATTTGCTTGTTAAAAAGCACATATACATTTAGAGCTTAGAAAGCTAAGAGCAAATAATTGATAGTATTCAACCACTGAACACTGATAAAGAACATTGGAGTAATAGTCCTAAAAGGGTAATGTATATCTGATATTTAGTTAAGAACAGTGATCCTTTTTGTTGTACCAACAGATTGGAAAATGTCTGGGTGTAGTAGAAATGACTTCAAAACTTGCTGGAATGGCAGAACATGAAGAGTGGATTTTTAAAAAAGCTAAAACAAATGGTGACTATTTAGAATGGAGATATCAAAGTGAGATGGTTAATTTAGTGGGAAGTCAAGTGAGAAAATAAAGATACAATATTTGTATAGCAAATATGCAATCAGTGAGTGTACCATTAACAAAAGTATACCCAATTATAAGCTTTTATCATTCATGGGCTTTAACTCCCAAGACAGGAAGACAAGGGGGTCAAAATTAATGACTCTTCATTGACTGTACATCTTTTGTAGAAAGTGCTGAGAGGAAAATTGCAAAAGTGATTTTGAATGTTAACTATTAAGACATGATGAAGGGTAACTATATGATGCTAACAAGATTGGTAAGTAAAAGGTGTATGAGCTAAAATCCTGGTCAAAATATTTGTGAATAATTCTACCACATAACTGGCAACATAGTGTAAATTTATGCCCATAAGATGTGGGCTCTACTGTCCCAGGAACAAGTCAAAAATCACAGCTGATCTCTGTGTCCCAAAATTGAATGTTTTCATGAATCACATGAGAGGTATGACATTAAATCTTAGATGCACCGTGAGAATATCATCATCACAGTGAAAGCTGAGTAAGCAATTATATTAATGTAGATTGAGATGGGAATGAAATGCAGTAGACTAGTTATATGAAACAACAGCAGATCTTCAAATAAATGCCAAGAAATTTTGGGTGAGAAACTCTTTTTTTTAATTTGTACTACCTGTAGTCATTTGACTATGAACTATTACATATTATTTAAAATGTTAGCAAATGTATACCAGACATCTAAGTGTGGATATTTCAACCTTTTAAAGATTAGAACTTTTTGTTCATTTTAGAAAAAAAAAAAACACTTTTAATAGAATCAAACTAATATATACAAAAGCAGCATTTGAATTCAAGAAAACAAAAAATATATATATACACCTATAAAGGAGGAGGTTTAAGAGCAAATAACGCTGAAGCTGATTTCTACCAAGACCATTTCTACTGTTCTAGATCAAGGTATAGTCTCTAAAAGGTACCTGAACAAATTGAACAACATGCTGCTGTTTTTTAATTTTAAAAATAATGTCCTAATGTTAAAAACCTTGAAGAAAGAACTTAACATTTTATGGGCCTAAATAATTGATGTAAGTGAGGTTAAAAGTAATGCTGTGGTAATCATTTATACAAATAAATTAAAAGTTTTTATAATATATTCTATAACAGTGATAATTTATCATACATAGTTCATTACTGTGTTTGGATACCATATAATGTACTAGCTATAATCTACATATAATGTATCAACTCCATTAATAATTCCAGATTGTATCTATTCTCAGCAGTGAATAATGGCTCCAATTTACAGGAGTAAAAACTATGTATACAGTAGCTTCAGAAGCCTACTTTGAAGTTAATGCCAATAAAATACATGTTTTGTGAAAAACTGGATTATGACATAGTCTGATTTTGTTGAAAAAGGATCAATTTTATGGAATAAATGTATCATATTTATGAATTTACATATCTTTGTTTTATTAAAATATTGCTAGTCCATTAAAATACCATTTAGACAATGGCAATAATAACTAACTAGTCACTTGTTGATACCATGCTGACTTTCAGTAATATAAAATGTGTGTGTATTAGTCGCTTAATTGTGTCCGACTCTTTATGACCCCATGGACTGTATTCCGCCAGGCTCCTCAGTCCATGGGATTCTTCAGGCAAGAATACTGAAGTGGGTTGCCATTCCCTTCTCCAGGGAATCTTTTTGATCCAGGGATCAAACCCAGGTCTCCTGCATTGCAGGCACATTCTTTACCATCTGAGCCACCAGGGAAACCTTTATATATATATATTTTTAAAAATGTAGCTCTACACATGCTTCTCAATTCTGAGATTATGATGGTCTCTTTATCAAGAACATATCTTATTAAAAGTTACATGTTTTATGAAAAGATACATACTTTATGAAACATATTGTATGAAAAGATTCTTCAGGTAATACTGGAGTGGTTTGCCATGCCTTCCTCCAGGGATCTTCCCAACCCAAGGATTGAACCCAGGTCTTCCACATTACAGGCAGATTCTTTACCAACTGAGCCACCAGGGAAGCCCATTAAAGGTTACAGTCTTGGTTTAAAAGTTTTTCTGTGATGTAAAATAAAATCTTGGCAGATTTCATAGATACTACTGAACTGCTCTGATTTTAGTCTTCCCTCCCCTTCCTTGCTCACAGTGCACAGGAGTACTGCTTTCCCTGTACCTTTGACAGTTCTCAGTCAGTCATGTCCTTTGCATCTCTTTCATGCTAAACTTTAACATCTTTTAACTGTAGATTAGAATCTACAGGAAGTTTCATAATTCTAGTCTGCCTTTAACTATATTGGGAATGTTTTCAGCATTACACTATATATGTAAGGTTCTGATAGATATTCCGTATCTACTGAGAGGCATGTCCTTGTTTTTTTCTTAAATTTTTATTTGGTGATATTTGCTTATATGGGCTTCCCATGTGGCACTAGTGGTAAAGTGCCTGCCTGCCAGTGCTGGAGACACAAGAGACATGGGTTCTATCGCTGGTTTGAGAAGATCCCTGGAGGAAGGCATGTCAACCCACTCCAGTATTCCTGCCTGGTGAATTGCTTCAACAGAGAAGCCTGGTGGGCTATAGTCCTTGGGGCTGCAAAGAGTTTGACAGGACTGAAGCAAATTAGCATGCATGCACACGTTTATATGTTTATCTTCTTATTTGAGGTTCACATCTTGGAGAAGATGTGAGATGAGTTGAAGGAATCTTTCTCTAGCCTCTACTTACTGAGATTCAGAGAGGCAGGGAAACCCAGACAGTGCTGGCATTGCATAGTTTGCCTTCTGCACATTTCCCCCTGCCCCCACTATTTTTTTTTTAAGTGACATACATACGTAATGTATTGAAAGCTTGATTAGGAATGAGATATTTACATAGTTTCACAGTATTGCCCTTTCCTTCAATATTTAATTGCAAAGGGGGAAAATGTAACTTTTTAGTGGAGGAGCCTAGTAGACACCACTTAATAAAGTGATCAAAGTTACCCATACCTCTAAGGCCAATCAAAATTGAAAATAATGTCACTTCTGTGATATTCCTCATATAAAGATTTGTAACCTGAATCTGACTGTGGGAAAATGTCAGACCAAGCTAAGTTGAGGAACTTTTTCCAAAACAATTGAACTTTATGTTCAAAAGTTTCTAGGTCATGAAAGGAAAAGATGGAGGATCTCTTCCAGATTAAAAAAGAATAAAAACTAACACACACGTGATTCTGAACCCAGATGAATGCTGACCCTTATCTGAGGTCTATGGATTAGATGGTAGCAGCATATCACTATTACTTTTCTGATCTTGAGGGTTATTTTCTGGTTACTGTGGAGAATGTCTCCAAGAAAACACTATAGATATTTAAAGCTTTGAAAATTACAAATACAGAAAATAATATACTAAAATATTTAGAATAGGAAATAAGGATGACAACTTACTCTCATACAATTCAAGAAAATTCATAATTTGATCTTGAAACCTTTCTATAATTTTATTGTTTCAAAGTGTGAAAATGTTTTAAATTCCATTGTATCCATATGTTTTATAATCAAAGCTAATATTTATCAAATATTCCTCTAAGGGATTACCACATAGTTATTCAGTCTTTGTAACACTGTGAGACAAGTACTATAATCACCTCTGTACAGAATAGGAAACCAAAGCATGGAGGAATCAGATGACTGCCTCATATTTATATGGTGATAAGTGATGGACTTGTGTTATAAATCAAAGGTTTCTCATGCCTATCCCCCCTTGTAACTACTAACCTTCCCTGCCCCCTGGCCATTCAAATTTTGTTTCTATAACTATACCAGTCACCTGAAATTTTTCTGTAATTTGGAGCTAGGGAAATTTCCCTTAATCTGTAATTTTTAAAACACTTTGGTTCCATTTATGAATCCCAGTGTTTCCTAAGCCATTACACCCCAATTCGTGTACCATGAATGGGTAACACATGTGTTGAGGTAGTGACTTCTCAGCCCTGGATGGGGGGCCTGGTAGGACCAGGGGCAGCTCTACCCAGATGGCCAGTCTCTTGTGGCCCCTGAGAACTAGTGCAGACATATCATGTGCTATGAACCTCATGATCTGAGATAGGAGAGCAATTTTAGGATAGTTTTCCTCTCTCCATCTGTCTTTGCTATACTGGATGATGAAAATATATTCACCTCTCTGCAGAAAATTTACTTCACTTGTCTATAGACAAATATTCTTCAGAAAACCTACACCAAGTAGAATAGAAAATTAATGGCAGAATTGATTTTTATTCCCCATTAGATGTTCTGCTTTCTTCTCATTGCAGATGCAATTTTATTTAGGTGTTAAGGATTTAAAATTGTTACTTTCATCCCTGATGTTGCTGTCTACACATAGATATGTACAGCCCATAAACTTGTGGTGTCTTTTGTTTAATCAAGTCAGGATTAAGCTTTATAGTTGCAGCAGGTTGAATTATGGTACAATTGCAAGTTGACAAGCAGTAATGTAGTACTCTGTAGACTTGAACGTACTGTAAGATACCTTTTTATATGTAGTATTTATTTTTTGTGTAGACTGGAAAATTACTACACTGTAGTGAAGAAATGATTGCCTTTCCAAAATATAATTTGGTTGATAATAATAATTTCTATTAAACAAATATTCAGACAATCCTGCATCCATCACCTTAAATCCATTTAAAAAGCTTTCTGCAGTTCCAGAATGTATGAATAACTTTTGTGTTTAATATAGAAACTAATGTTGATGTCTCCCCTGATATGAAAATGAGAAGTCTAATTTTAACTAATAATTCTGTCAGTGTTACAAAGTGACTAAAAGAAGCCTAGTGCTGCTGGTTTGTAGTGAATGTATTACTTAGGACTGCTTTTAAGTGGAAAAGTTATAAAGTAAGGAATCTTTTCCGCATAACTTAAATGTTAAATGTCATCTTTTTATCCCCTGAATTTTCTGGTAAAGCACTATATCTGAGAAGGGCAAGCCAATTTTAAAAGGGTTGTATTACAGAGCTAGAAAACAAATATACTAGCCGTTTAATGCAAATATTGAGTAAAGTATTTTATTGATGACTTGTATGATCATTGATCTGCTAATTGTAATTGGTAACTGAAAAAGCATAAGGAATCATTTGCTTCAATTTCCCACAAAAAAAAAATTTTTTTTTTCTAGCAGATAGGAAGTAGGGGATTGAACTCAAACAGATGGAGTCAATACTTCTGTTCAAAGACAACAGCTAGCTCCTCAAAAAGAATAAATTGTGGAGAACTTAGTAAGTAATGTAAATGAATAGAGACTAAGAAAATTAGAGATCATGTTGAATTTGTTTCCAAAATACTCCAAGTTAGAGCAATATGCCATTTTGGAGTTTCTTTCCTCTACAGAGGCTGTGTCTTTGTGACCTCAAGTGTGAAAAGAAAGAAATCAATTGCCTGATTCATTTGTGAAATACTGTCCTAGGCCCCAGTATGAGTCAGGTGCTAGGAAGGAATTGTAAACAGGACAGCCACAGTCCCTATGCCCTTATATGCTCAGATAAGCTGAAGATTGGTAGAAGATAGAGACATATTATCAGACAACTGATAACAGGGAGATAAATGCTAGGCCAGAAAGAGCACGAGGATCCCTGGGGAGCAGCCTGATAGAGGTATTCATCATTGAATGGCAGTGTTGCAGGTGTCTGGTTAGGAGGTCACAGAAATCCTTCCTTGGAAAATGATGGTTGAGTTGAGTCTTAATGTACAAATAGGAATTAGGTGAAAAGAGAAAGCAGCATACATAGTGGCCTGCAGGCAAGAAAAAGCACAGCATTTTTAGGAAATTAAACTAGTTTTGTCCAACTGATTTTCCATGTCTTGAACACTCTCTACCTCTCTATATTTCTTTATGCCATAGGTTTATTTTTTTTTATTGGATTTATGCTCTAGACCTTTTCTTCCCATGGAAGATATTTGGAAAGACTTCATGGCTTTGAAATGTAGCTCTAGTGTGCAGAGATCAGGTTGACCTTCATTTGGATGAAAGTTTTGCATTTTTGATTGGCCGGTATGGATCAGGATCCTTGAAATGGCCACAGGATACACAGAACTCATACCTCGATCCTGGATGGTGGAATAGTCTGTTGTCAGGCTCATGCTTTATCCTCCTCTGTCCCCATAATAACCATACTGCTTATTACAGGGTATGTGTTGTTAAGATGATGGGAGGAAGATGACCTGCAAAGAATATTGAAAATTGAAATATTGAAAAGAAACAAAAAATGTGTATGATGGACTTTTCACCGCATGAACTGTAGCCCACTAGGCTCCTCTACCCATGGGATTTTGCAGGCAAGGATACCAGAGTAGGTTGCCATTTCCTTCTCCAGGGGATCTTCCTGACCCAGGGATTTAATTCACATTTCCAGAAATTTATATAAACTTCAAATAAAGTGTGATTCTTTGATCTGAACTTCAGCTGAGACATTTTTTCTAGTGTTCAGTGAGTAGGCTTTCAGCATCATACTTTAAGAGACTGTCTTTCAAGACTGGCGGCGATTGCATTTCAGTATCCTTTAATTGTTGCTCAAACAAATCTGGGGATCTTCAGAGAAGAGAAGGGCCTCAGCTTCCTCAGAGTCCTATTGGTTTCCATACATATTGGTACCTTCCTGTGTTCTGTTCCATTTCTTAGTTTCAGTATTGCTTGAGTCTGTTTTAATTATGTCAACAATACCATAAATGTTAGCTGGAGACATCATTCTCACTTCCAGTGTCCACTGATATCCATGCCAAAGATGCAGATATCCAGTTATGCTGTTACTTATTAGAGTCAAACTTGCAAGAATGTTCTGTTATTACGTTAGGTTTTTGGGTTTGCCTACATCTAGTTCTTGACGTAAGATTGACAAATTGTTTAAAATTTACTTTCTGTCATTGAGGTGTTGCTAATCAACACCTCTATGATCTTTTGTGGTAATGCTCTATCTATAGATGCAGGGCCTTCTATTTAGTCTGTTATCTTATTCTACTTGGGTCAGTATTCCAAGCTATACTGATCTTGAATTCTGAAAGTGAACAGTCAGGGTCTTTGGTATTCTTGCATTTCGTATCACCTGAAAATTTGGACATACATTCTTTGCCTTTATCTAATTTACTATCTCATAAATTGAAGAGTCCAGGGCCATAGATGAAGCCCTGACCATAGCGCCAGCTCAGCGACATTGGTCTAGTGCAGCTGTATTTGACACCTTGAATCCAATGCCCACTTAGCGTGAGACAGCTAAGGGATGGAATGAAGTTGGAGTTGGGTTTCTGACTTTGGGCAGTGCTTACTGAGCAATGATCTGTTCTGTATCCACCACTGAAGATCTCAAAGCACTCTACCTCCTAGTCCTTCCCTTGACTTTATTAATATTTATCACTATTGTTAATGTTATTAATATAACAATTCTCACTCCACCTCTGTAAATGTTTTATGTGTTGGGTTGTTGCATAATGCTATCTCAGACCCTGGCCTCTTCTAAGCAGAGGCAGAGTCAGTAAGGAGATTATTACAGGAAAGAGAAGCTGATCATTAAATTTATTTGCACTTGAGCAGGATATAAATACAGATCTCCACAAGTGAAAAGATTGTTTTCACTGATTGATCAGTCCCCTTTTATTGTGCCAGTTAATCTCAAAATAATTTCATTCTCAAGCTTATGATTTTGGATACCTATCTCTAGTGGGCACCTTTTGGAACACTCATTTTCCAGAGCTTGGGAAAGGTACTTACTGGAAGACGCAGGATAGAGTTCTGACTTTTCAGTAGCTCTGTTACGTCTGCTTTTATCTTCTCCATTTGAAAGTCATGCAGTGTCATACCATAGGCCCCAACTTCATCTTAACATCAGATTTGCTTTCTTAAAGCCTACATTACTAGACATGCTGACAGATTTTATTTTTTCATTATTGGTGGTCAACAAAATCTTTATGGTGGTTGGAATACAGAATGTTTTGGAACTTTATGATGTATTTGATCAAAAGAAAACTATTCCACATAAAATAATTACTCTTTCCTTTTTAAGAAGAACACCATAATTTATAAAATACCCTATTTTGGTTTGCTTTACACACAAGTAGAAAGTATCCTCATATTAAAATATAGACTAGTTTAATATCAGATAATCATCAGATAGAAGTAATAGTGCAGCAGATGACTCCTAATAGCCCAGAAATTAATACAAAATGATAAAACACCACTGCTTCTGTTAGGAAATTCAGTCAACATTTATGTCATATTACCCCTATGGTTAAATATAATTGTCTTTGGGCCAGTAGAGAAAGAATTTCATAACAGCTTTGAAAAGTAATATATGATTGCCCCAAACAGTTTTAGCAAAAGATTTTCTATCCCATGATGACATTTAGTAAATTTTGAACTGTCCTCACAAAATCAGTACAAAGCTTCCTAGAAATGATGTTTTTTTTCATTCTCTTTGTACTGTCTTTAGGGGCATATAATACTATTCCTGTGTTCAACAGTCAACTGTATTTCTTAAGTTTGAAGAAATATCTTCCTGTTCCCACCCATCAAGTTAGTCTGTGGCAAGGCTCCTTTAAGTCGTCTTTGAACATATTACTTGCCTATAACATTTGAATATTTCTAGTTTATATTAATATACTAGGACAAGAAAATAAATTTAACTACTGAGACAAATATTGTAATATAAAGGGAGAGATGCAACCTTATAGTACAGACCAGTGACACTGACTACTTCAAATTATCTCCCTATTGTATTTAGCCATATTGCCTCCCTATAGTTTGTATAGAAAACTAGATTGGATATGTCTTAAACTTTTGTTCAGTACACAGAAAGTAGTGAATTCAAACAGATAATTTTGTATTGGGCAATTTTTTAATTTGTTTGACACTTCAGTTCAGTCGCTCAGTCATGTCTGACTCTTTGCGACCCCATGAATCGCAACACGCCAGGCCTCCCTGTCCATCACCAACTCCCGGAGTTCACTCAGACTCACGCCCATCGAGTCCGTGATGCCATCCAGCCATCTCATCCTCGGTTTGACACTTGGAAAGACTAAATTACCCTCGTACCTCATTAACTCAAAAAGGACAAAATTGACTCTAATCATCTTTGCTTCTGTGGGCTCGATGATAATAGTAAATAAATGCTGTACCGTTATTTACACTGCGTTGACTTCCAAATTAGAGTGGAAGGGATGAAAAATGCCATTATCCAAGTGGAAAAAACTGATCTAGTAGCATAATGTAATTTTCTATTAAAAATTATAATCTTTGCATCACCATAAATGGATTTATAAAAGTCCATTTCAAAGGTGCCATTATCTTTGAATCACCTGCCCAGTGCCATCGAGATAACAGAGCTAGCCTAATTGTCATGTTTTCTGAGCAATGAGTTTAAAAAGCAGTAGACCATAGCTCTTTCCATTGCTCTTGCTGCAGGAGGCTCTGGCGCTGGGCAGCAAAGCTTTCACGCTGAGAGAGTCGGTGAGTTGATGTACTGCATCCACCAGATGTAATGCTCATTGTGTTTGACTTTTCAGCCAAGTCTGGAAGATTATTCGTAGGAAATTAGATTGTAAATGCAGATAGGCTTTTTGATATTCCTGCTGTCCACATTTTTTCCCCTTGCATAACGGGATGATAACTAAGCTTGGGAAGACTGAGACTTTACTCATCCTCATATAGACAATCTTGAAAATAAGAGCAGAAGAAATCATTTCTGCCCTGTGTGCATCCCTGAGGAGAGGAAGGCGAGTGCAAATGGATCTGCAAAATGGCTCCCACTACCCCATGCTGGCTGCGTAATTGCTTTGGCCATACTCTGGCAGAACCGTGTATTGGCTGCAAGCACGCCATTTAGGAATTGTGCCTGTCTTCTCTGATTCCCACTGTAATTCTGAACTGTGTCACAATCCAGGGAGAAGTGATGCAAATGCACGACGTTGGTTGCAGGATTGACCTCCATCTTTGTTTTACGTTCTGCCAATCCTTTCCAACTCCAGGCCTGCATTAGCCCCCCACCATACCTTAGCTGTCTTAGCACTTGTGGCATCCTAACATATTTTATGAAATAAATGGCCAATTAAAAGTTTTACTTGGAATAATTCTGTTTATTCCACTTTTCTTGATGACATTCTTCTTGAAATGACCTCTGCCATTTTACTTGCTTTTTAGATTGGCTGCACAACTGTAATCTGATATACTTTTTGAATGTACTACTAAGTTTTCACTGTTTTTATTTTTCTGGTATCCCAGGTCATTTCCTCCTCATTTTTTCTTGTTTTGTTGGGGTACTTTCTTGAATAATATAATAAAGAGCACCTGGAGGTAATTTTTTCCTGTTTTTTTTTTTTTTTATGTATGAAGATATCTTCATTTTCTCATTATACTAGATTAATAGTTTGACTAAATATAGAATTTTTAATTATCAGTATATGTCCAAAATAATTTTTCCTCAAAATCCTGGTACTAACTCACCCTTTTGTAGTGTTCAATAAAGTTGAAAAGAAGGTTGTGCTATTCTCATTTTTTTACAGATCATCTCTGTTCCCTTCCCTTTCTGTAGAAGTTTAATTATTTTCTTATCCTGACTATCCTTACATTTTATGTTGAACTCTTATTTGGATTCATCTTTCATTTATACTCAGTACTCAGTTTAATAGTTTTTATTGCTTTATTTATTTATTTGGAATTCTTTGATTCATTGAAGTATAGCTGATCTATAATAAAAGTTTCTCATGTAAAGCATAGTGATTCAGGATTTTTGTAGTTTATCTTCCATTAAAAGTTCTTACAATGGCTGTAATTTTTGTAGTTTATCTTCCATTAAAAGTTCTTACAATGGCTGTAATTTCCTGTTATACAATATATCCTTGTTGTTTATCTACTTTATAATAATGCTTTGTATTTCTTAATCCCCGACCCCTAAAGAGCCTCTCTTTCTCCTCCTTCCTGCTGGCAAACACTAATTTGTTTCCTATATCTGAGTTCATTTCTTTTTTTCTATGTGTGTTCATTTTTGTATCTGTATTATTTTTTAGATTCCTCAGATAAGTGGTATCACACAGTATTTGTCTTTGACTTATTTCACCAAGCATAATGTTCTCTAGGTTCATCCACTTTGATGCAAATGGCAGAATTTCATTCTTTTTTATGGCTAAGCAATATTCCACTGTGTGGGGATGAATGGGTGGGGGGGTGGTAGTGGTGTTGGAGAGAACACTATTTTCTTATGACTTTCTGCCTGGATTATCTATCCATTGATGTAAATGGTTTGTTAAAATCCCCTATTATTGTGGTATTATAATTTTCTCTTTTTATGTCTGTTAGCGTTTGCTTTATTTAGGTGCTCCAATTTTGGGTCCATATGTGTTAATGAATGTAAGAAACCTCCTCTTGTTTTGATGCTCTTATCACTATATAATGCCCTTGCTAGTCTCTTCTTGTAGCCTTTAGTTTAAAGTCTGATATGAATAATGTTGCCTTCATTTTCTTGTTTTCCTTTCCATGAAATAACCTTTTCTATTCCCTCACTTTCAGTCTGTGTGTGTCTTCATCTATAAATTGAGTCTCTTGTGCTTGTGTGTTCAGCTTCTCAGTTGTGTCTTACTCTTTGCAACCCTATGGACTGTAGCCCAGCAGGCTCCTCTGTCCATGGGATTTCCCAGGCAAGAATACTGGAGTGGGTGGCTATTTCCTTCTCAAGGGGATCTTCCTGACTCAAGGATCAAACCAGCATCTCCTGCATTGGCAAGTAGGTTCTTTACAACTGAGCCACCTGAGAAGCCCCGAGTCTCTTGTAGGAAGCCTGTATAAGTGTTTTTTTTAAATCTAGTTTTTAATCAAAATCTTCTTGTTACATGTCACTTCTAAGAAAATTTCTTGTGTTTTTTCCATTGATTCTTTTTTAAAAATTAATTTATTTTTATTGGAGGATAATTACTTTATAATATTGTACTGGGTTTTGCCATTCATTGACCTGAATCAGCCATGGGGGTACATGTATCCCCCATCCCGAACCCCCTGCCACCTCCCTCCCCATCCTGTCCGTCTGGGTTGTCCCAGTGCACTGGCTTGGAGTGCCCTGTTTCATGCATCCAACTTGGACTGGTGATCTATTACACATACATGTTTCAATGCTGTTCTCTCAAATCATTCCACCATTGCCTTCTCCCACAGAGTCCCAAAGTCTGTTCTTTATATCTGTGTCTCTTTTGCTGTCTCATATATAGGGTCATCATTACCATCTTTCTAANCTGAATCAGCCATGGGGGTACATGTATCCCCCATCCCGAACCCCCTGCCACCTCCCTCCCCATCCTGTCCGTCTGGGTTGTCCCAGTGCACTGGCTTGGAGTGCCCTGTTTCATGCATCCAACTTGGACTGGTGATCTATTACACATACATGTTTCAATGCTGTTCTCTCAAATCATTCCACCATTGCCTTCTCCCACAGAGTCCCAAAGTCTGTTCTTTATATCTGTGTCTCTTTTGCTGTCTCATATATAGGGTCATCATTACCATCTTTCTAAATTCCATATATATGTATTAATATACTGTATTGGTGTTTTTCTTTCTGACTTACTTCACTCTGTATAATAGGCTCCAGTTTCATCCACCTCATGAGAACTGATTCAAATGTGTTCTTTATAATAGCTGAGTAGTATTCCATTCCAGTGGTCATGTATGGATGTGAGAGTTAGATTGTGAAGAAAGCTGAGCACTGAAGAATTGATGCTTTTGAACTGTAGTGTTGGAGAAGACTCTTGAGAGTCCCTTGGACTGCAAGGAGATCCAACCTGTCCATTCTAAAGGAGCTCAGTCCTGGGATTTCTTTGGAAGGACTCATGCTAAAGCTGAAACTCCAGTACTTCGGCCACCTCATGAGAAGAGTTGACTCATTGGAAAAGACTCTGATACTGGAAGGGATTGGGGGCAGGAGGAGAAGGGGACGACAGAGGATGACATGGCTGGATGGCATCACCAACTTGATGGATGTGAGTCTGAGTGAACTCCGGGAGTTGGTGATGGACAGGGAGGCCTGGCATGCTGCAATTCATGGGGTCACAAAGAGTCGTACATGACTGAGCAACTGAACTGAATATTCCATTGTGTATATGTACCACAATTTTCTTATCCATTCATATGCCAATGGACATCTAGGTTGCTTCCACATCCTAACTATTGTAACAGTGCTGAGATGAACATTGGTTTCCCCTTGATTCTTATACCTCCATTGTTTATAGCACTCCTATAGATTTCCTGGATTGATCTCTCATAAAAATGTATCTCATTTTTATTATCTCTGTTTGGTCAGTGTTCTGATAAAGTTCTGAAATTTTGTTATCCAAGTCAATACTATTTTTCTCTATAGCCTTATATACTTTTAGGCATTTATTTTAAAGTGATTTTCTGTGGCTTGATTGATTCCGGTTTCCTTTAGTGTGAATTTAAAAATATTCTATTTATCCTGGTCTGCTGCTGCTGCTGCTAAGTCACTTCATTTGTGTCCGACTCTGTGCTACCCCATAGACAGCAGCCCACTAGGCTCCTCTGTCTCTGGGATTCTCCAGGCAAGAATACTGGAGTGGGTTGCCGTTTCCTTCTCCAATGCAGGAAAGTGAAAAGTGAAAGTGAAGTCGCTCAGTTGTGCCCGACTGTTAGTGACCCCATGGACTGCAGCCTACCAGGCTCCTCCATCCATGGCATTTTCCAGGCAAGAGTACTGGAGTAGGGGTGCATACAGACCTAGTTAGCCTAGGTTAGCCTAGACTAGTTTTATCTAGACAGTTCAGTTTCTTAAAAGATCCTACTGTTATAAAAGATGAGCCCTATGTTTTCAGACTTGGATTTAAATACTTGTTGCCCTTAGTTTATGTCTAGGGATATAAGAGAGATAAGGAAATTTTGGCTTCTGATTTCTTCCTGCCTTAAAAGAATGCCTCAACTCACACATTCTATATACTCCTAAAATCATTGACTTTGAATTATACTGCCGAAAGTGAAAGTGAAGTTGCTCAGTTGTATCCGACTCTTTGCGACCCAATGGACTGTAGCCCACCAGGCTCCTCCGTCCATGGGACTCTCCAGGCAAGAATACTGGAGTGGGTTGCCATTTTCTCCTGCTATTATCTTAAAATATCTTAAATTGTCTACTCTTATATTGATAATTCAACAGCCAACTAGTGTCATTGACTAGTGTTTCCTCCTGTTCCAAATATTGCACATGTGATATTTCTAAAAGAAAAACTTGATAATTCTTCCATTCTGAAAATATTTATTGTGTTTATAATGTGAAAGCATTATTCTAGGCATTTGTTTCTTGTCCTCTAGGGACTTACATTCTTTTTTTTTTTTGCATTTTATTATATGTATTTATTTATTTTTTACTTTATTTTACTTTACAATACTGTATTGGTTTTGCCATACATCAACATGAATTTGCCGTGGGTGTACACATGTTCCCAATCCTAAACCCCCTCCCACCTCCCTTCCCATACCATCTCTCTGGGTCATCCCAGTGCACCAGCCCCAAGCATCCTGTATCATGCATTGAATCGAGACTGGAGATTTGTTTCTTATATGATATTATACATGTTTCAATGCCATTCTCCCAAATCATCCCACCCTCTCCCTCATCCACAGAGTCCAAAAGACGGTTTCTATATATCTGTGTCTCTTTTGCTGTCTCGCATACGGGGTTATTGTTATCATATTTCTAAATTCCATATATATGTGTTAGTATACTGTATTGGTGTTTTTCTTTCTGTCTTATTTTACTTTGCATAATCGGCTCCAGTTTCATCCATCTTATTAAAACTGATTCAAATGTGTTCTTTTTAATGGTGAGTAATGACAGTTAGAACTGGACATGGAACAACAGACTGGTTCCAAATAGGAAAAGGCTGTATATTGTCACCTTGCTTATTTAACTTATATGCAGAGTACATCATGAGAAATGCTGGACTGGAAGAAACACAAGCTGGAATCAAGATGACTGGGAGAAATATCAATAACCTCAGATATGCAGATGACNGGGAGGGATTGGGGGCAGGAGGAGAAGGGGACAACAGAGGATGAGATGGCTGGATGGCATTACTGACTCCTTGGGTGTGAGCCTGAGTGAACTCCGGGAGTTGGTGATGGACAGGGAGGGCTGGTGTTCTGCGATTCATGGGGTCGCAAAGATTTGGACACGACTTAGCAACTGAACTGAGGTGAACTGAAGTGAACTGTATAATCCATTGTGTATATGTACTACAGGTTTCTTATCCGTTTGTCTGCTGATGGACATCTAGGTTGCTTCTATGTCCTGGCTATTATAAACAGTGCTGTGATGAACATTGGGGTACACGTGTCTTTTTCAATTCTGATTTCTTTGGCGTGTATGCTCAGCAGTGGGATTGCTGGGTCATAAGGCAGTTCTCTTTGCGGTTTTTTAAGGAATCTCCACACTGTTCTCCATAGTGGCTGAACTAGTTTGCATTCCCACCTACAGTGTAAGAGGGTTCCCTTTCCTCCACACCCTCTCCCGAATTTATTGCTTGTAGAGTTTTGGATCGCAGCCATTCTGACTGGTGTGAAATGCTACCTCATTGTGGTTTTGATTTGCATTTCTCTGATAATGAGTGATGTTGAGCATCTTTTCATGTGTTTGTTAGCTATCTGTATGTCTTCTTTGGAGAAATGTCTATTTAGTTCTTTTGCCCATTCTTGGATTGGGTCGTTTATTTTTCTGGAATTGAGCTGCATGAGTTGCTTGTATATTTTTGAGATTAGTTGTTTGTCAGTTGCTTCATTTGGTATTGTTTTCTCCCGTTCTGAAGGCTGTCTTTTCACCTTGCTTATAGTTTCCTTTGTTGTGCAGTAGCTTTTAATTTTATTCTGATGATAATGTTGTGTAATGGTAAGATAATAAACAAGAAAATATTTGATCTTACACGAGCTGGCTCAGTGTTGTATGTACATCAGTTTTTATTATTTATTTTTAGTTGTGCTTTGGTCTTTGTTGCTGTGTGTGAACGTTCTCTAGCTGCAGCAAGCAGAGGCCACTCTCCAGTTGCTTCTCTTATTTCAGAGCATAGGATCTAGGCATGCTGGCTTCATTAGTTGCAACATGGGGCTCAGAAGTTGCAGCTCGAGGGCTCTAGAGCACAGGCTCAGTAGTTTCAGCACTCAGGCTTAGTTGCATCTGGAATCTTTCTAGACCAAGGATTAGCACTGTATCTTCTGTGTTAGCAGGTGACTTCTTCTCCACTGTACCATTGGGGAAGTACAATTACTTTTTATATATACTTATATAGTTCATGAAATCCTAAACAAAACCTTAAAGGTATTTTACCTTAATTTTTAAAATTTATATGTGACTCTACAACTTCTACCATTATCAACATACTGATCAATGAAAAAATAGAAAGGGCATAAACATAATAAATATTCTAGGTTATTATAAGATAAATATTTTAGATCAGTGACACAAAGATAATTTCTTCTCTGTACTACCACTTGTGCCATCCTATAAATTGGATAACCTTGGTATGGTTCTTAAAGATGTCCAGTGCTCACATGGGACTCATGCATTTTATTTTGTAAGCATTCTAAATCTTTGCTGATACCCTTATGACTGAATTTGATTGTCTGGATGTACTTCCTCCTTGTGTTTCACAGCATTTTCACTTACCTTCCTAACAGACATTTTTTACATTACATGGCAGCTTATTATAGGCTTCTAAGTGCTTTACTTACCATTAAATGATTAGCCTATATGGGAAGCCCACTGGCATGAGCTGTAGAGAGTCAGCAGTTTTGAACCTGGTAAGTCAGGCTGTGCTTGAGAGCTCTGAGGAGACTAAATATTTTATTCACAGAGTAATTCAGTGTATGCCTGAGGTTTATTCCAAAAGTATGCCTATCAGGAAAATGCTGAATATATGGTATTAGCAAGAGGAAAGTAATTTCAGCTGCATGTATCTCTGCCAAAGTGACTTGGCCAGCAGCTTGTAAGATGCACTTTTTAAAAGGGAACAATGTCACTGTTCACCTAAAGCTAAAGTCTGTGAATTCTGTATCTTGAAGTACCCACTTTATTTTCCAAATTATAGGATGAGGAATGTTTCATCATCTCAGAGATTGGATAGACCAGTTATCTGAGATAATTTTGTGTGCTTTGCAATCGCTGTGCCTTCCAGGGAAAATCATACTGATGTTGAAGTTTAAAAAATCTCTCTTTGCATCCACGTGAAAACATTAGGTTGAACAGTTAAATTGTGTTATCTCTGTTATTAGCAAAACTGCTAAAAAATTGTAATTTTTAAGAGTATATTTATGAAAATAATTATTCTGTTCTCAAGTTCATGTTATATATTTGGAGACATGTATTCAATACTTGTACTTTACAGAGGAGAAAAAAAAGGCATAATAAACTTTCCTAAAATAAATATTAACTCCTAGGTTTTATTCTGGAGAAGGCAATGGCACCCCACTCCAGTACTCTTGCCTGGAAAATCCAATGGACGGAGGAGCCCGGTGGGCTGCAGTCCATGGGGTGGCTAGCAGTCGGACACGACTGAGCAATTTCACTTTCACTTTTCACTTTCATGCATTGGAGAAGGAAATGGCAACCCACTCCAGTGTTCTTGCCTGGAGAATTCCAGGGACGGGGGAGCTTGGTGGGCTGCCATCTCTGGGGTCGCACAGAGTCAGACACGACTGAAGCAACTTAGCAGCAGCAGCAGCAGGTTTTATTCATGGTGTAGTTAAGTTTTTATCTGTAGGCTAAAAACAAAGCTTATTCTTTACTTGGTTATAATTTGGAATCCCTGGGGAGCTTTAAAATGTCCTGCCATCTGGATCCTAGACCCAGAGTTTCTAAATTAATTATTCTGAGGTACGTTCTTGCCATTCAATGAGTGCTTAGAAAACGAAGCTAAGTTGCAGATTCTAGATGACCCCTTCAATCTCATGTTATGCTCCTACCGTTTGTCATAACGCGCACAGTTCTAAGTTGTCGATAGAGAAGGGAATCCAAGAAAAAAGTTCTTAACTGTTAAAATGGGAAGGAGATGTGTTACTCATGAGCTTTTTCCAAATAGCTTATATAAGCTGTGCTACAGAATCATTGCCTTATATCCATGACTAAATAGGAAGCATGACATTAGTAAAATATCAGGATTCTGTGTACCAAAAAAAGGTTGATTGGCAGTATACAAATTAATGTAATATCGGGACATAATTTCCTATGGATCTTTCATTGTCTGCTTTTAAGCAGAGGCACTGTCTTCCCCCCTCCCCCAGACTATATTTTCCAGGACTTTTTATAGTGAACAGCCTTGGAAGTTAGAATGTCTCCCTCTGGAGCAAAGAGCAGTCATGCTTACCATTCACTGTAGAAGATATAGATTCCCCAAGCTCAAGATTTCTTTTCTATAATACAATATACAGTATAATACAATAAGATATACACAAGCCACTTTGTGCTCACTCATTTCTTTGGGGTCTATCTGCATCATCCTTTGTAGGGCTTGGGACAGAAGGAAGTGATACAGACATGCTGATGCTCATGTTTCTTGCTGTGACATGAGTAATAAAGTCCTTTGTCTCTGGCCAAGGACTTTCATGTCTTCTTCAAACATCCATGACAGGTAGCTATCTAGTTTATTCATTTCCTAGTGGGTAAAATCCCAGACCCTTCACAGTTCTTGATAGATAACACTGGTGCAATATTTTTTATTAACTTATTTGAGTTAGGAATTATGTCCAGTCATTTTGTCCTCAACATATCAAGGCTTTTTAAAATGTTAACCATGTAAAATCAGGGAATACTGTACATTCTGAGCCCTTTTTGAGGCATCTAGAGGCAAAGAGCTTCATTTAACTAAGATATGACTGGGGAACTTGGTGGGAATCATTCAGTTTATTTAGGTGGTGTTCTAAGAATAAAAGTAAGATAAGTTGCTGCTGCTGCTAAGTTGCTTCAGTCGTGTCCAACTCTGTGCGACCCCATAGACGGCAGCCCACCAGGCTCCCCCATCCCTGGGATTCTCTAAGCAGGAACACTGGAGTGGGTTGCCATTTCCTTCTCCAATGCATGAAAGTGAAAAGTCAAAGTGAAGTTGCTCAGTCGTGTCTGACTTTTAGTGACCCCATGGACTGCAGCCCACCAGGCTCCTCCATCCATGGGAATTTCCAGGCAAGAGTACTGGAGTGGGGTACCATTACCTTATCCAAGTAAGATAAGGGTAAGTGTTAAAGACCAGTACCTCAGTGCTATAGTTGTAATCAGTTGAAACACAGAAGTAAAATTTTTGAGGTAAATAAAAGAAAAAGGGACATCCAGAATGGGCTTATTGGTTACTGCATAGTAAATAGTTGTGGCTTTTCAGTCGCTGAGTCATGTCTGACTCTCTGCAACCCATGGAATGCAGCATGCTAGGCTCTTCTGTCCTTTGATATATCCCAGAGTTTGCTCAGATTCATGTCCACTGAGTTGGTGATGCTATCTAACCATCTCATCCTCTGCTGCCCCCTTCTTCTTTTGCTTTCAATCTTTCCCAGCATCAGGAGCATGCTGGGAAAGTTTTCCAGTGAGTTGGCTCTTCGCATCAAGTGGCCAAAGTATTGGAACTTCAGCTTCACCAATAGTCCTTCCAATGAATATTCAGGATCAAGTTCCTTTAGGATTGACTGGTTTGATTTCCTTATATAGTCCAGAGGACTCTCCAGAGTCTTCTCCAGCACCATGATATGAAAGCATTTTTGTTTCTTTGTCACTTTGCCTTCTTTATGGTCCAGCTCTCATATCCGTACACAACTACTGGAAAAGCCATAGCTTTAAGTATACACATGTTTGTGGGCAAAATGATATTTCTGCTTTTGAATATACTATTTAGGTTTGTCATAGTTTTCCTTCCAAGAAGCAAGTGTCTTTACATTTCATGGCTAGTGTCACCATCTGCAGTGATTTGGGAGTCCAAGAAAATANTACTGGAAAAGCCATAGCTTTAAGTATACACATGTTTGTGGGCAAAATGATATTTCTGCTTTTGAATATACTATTTAGGTTTGTCATAGTTTTCCTTCCAAGAAGCAAGTGTCTTTACATTTCATGGCTAGTGTCACCATCTGCAGTGATTTGGGAGTCCAAGAAAATATCAGTCATTGCTTCCACTTTTTCCCCTTCTATTTGCCATGAAGTGGTGGGACCAGTTGCCATGATCTTGGTTTTTTGAATGTTGAGTTTCAAGCCAGCTTTTTCACTTTCCCCTTTCACCTTCATCAAGAGGCTCTTTTGTTCCTCTTCACTTCAGCTGTTAAAGTGGTATCCTCTACATATCGGAGGTTGTTGATATTTCTGAGCAAGCTTGACAGTAAATAGTAAAAGGGGATTACTTAAAGTGAACTCCAGCATTAAATGCCTAATTAGAAAAAATGAGGACCTCAGGCATTATAAAATGTTCAAATATTGAGAGGGTGATACTAGAGCAGTAGCACAAACTTGACTGTTTCCGTTTTGTAAATAAATACATTTGTATCATTATTTAGGTTCCACATGTGTGATATCTTATATTTTTCTTTATCTGACTGACCACTTAGTATGATAAGCTCTAAGTCCATCCTTGTTGCTGCAAATGGCATTATTTCATTCTTTTTCATGGCTGAGTAATATTCCATTGACTATAGGTACCACATCTTCTTAATCCATTCCTCTGCTGATGGACATTTAGGCTGCTTCTGTGTCCTGGCTATTGTAAATACTGTGGCTATGAACACTGGGGTGCATGTATCTTTTCAGTGTATGGTTTTCTCTGGATATGTGTCCAGGAGTGGGATTGCTGTATCATATGGTAGCTCTGTTTTTAGTATTTTAAGGAACCTCCATACTGCTCTCCATAGTGACTGTACTGTTTACATTCCCACCAACATTTTAGGATGGTTCCCTAAAAGAGAAGACTTTTTATATTGACTCACAAATCACAATTAAACTAAAAGTGATACAGGGTGACTAAAAAGTAATGGGCAAGGCTTTGGGAAAGAAACAATAAGGAAGCAGGGGTTGTGATACTGATATCAATAGAATGGAAAGCAGGCTAAGGGTTGCAAGTGGGAAATAGAATGACACTGTATAAAGTGAGGGCTAAAAATCACACTGATGATCAAAGTGTGTGGAACTCTTTACACCAAATAGACAGCAAAAAGTTTATAATACAAGGAAAACTAGACTAGTATAAAACAACAGTAAGTAGATTTTAATGTTTTTGTTTAAACACAGTTCAAGTAGATAAAAATAGGTAAATATATAGAAGATTAAAACAAGGTAAATTGTAGACATATTTGCATCAAATATCTTATGACCACATAGAAGTTTAAAAAAAAAGCAACCATAGTAAACTGCTTGATAAAGGACAGAAATGGTATGGACCTAACAGAAGCAGAAGATATTAAGAAGAAGTGGCAAGAATACACAGAGGAACTGTACAAAAAAGATCTTCATGACCTGGATAATCACGATGGTGTGATTACTCATCTAGAGCAGACATCCTGGAATGTGAAGTCAAGTGGGCCTTAGAAAGCATCACTAAGGTCCATCTAGTCAAGGCTATGGTTTTTCCAGTAGTCATGTATGGATATGAGAGCTGGACTGTGAAGAAGGCTGAGAGCTGAAGAATTGATGCTTTTGAACTGTGGTGTTGGAGAAGACTCTTGAGAGTCCCTTGACCTGCAAGGAGATCTAACCAGTCCATTCTGAAGGAGATCGGCCCTGGGATTTCTTTGGAAGGAATGATGCTAAAGCTGAAACTCCAGTACTTTGGCCTCCTCATGTGAAGAGTTGACTCATTGGAAAAGACTCTGATGCTGGGAGGGATTGGGGGCAGGAGGAGAAGGGGACGACAGAGGATGAGATGGCTGGATGGCATCACTGACTCGATGGATGTGAGTCTGAGTGAACTCCGGGAGTTGGTGATGGACAGGGAGGCCTGGCGTGCTGTGATTCATGGGGTCGCAGAGTCAGACACGACTGAGCAACTGAATTGAAACTGTATTACAGAAAGAATATAGATAACATTTTCATATCGTACTACAATAACTAGAAATTAATAACAAAACCAAAGACAAAAGTGCTTTAATTTGAAAATTTAAAAATTTTATATTAGTGTTAGTCACTCAGTCATGTCCAACTCCTTGAAATCTCATGGCTTGCAGCCAACCAGCTCTTCTATCCATGGGATTCTACAGACAAGATACTGGGGTGGGTTGACATTCCCTTCTCCATGGGATCCTCCCAACCCAGGGATTGAACTCAGGTCTCTTGCATTGCAGGCAGATTCTTTACCATCTGAGCCACTAGGGAAGCGTAAGTGGCTAAGCCAACCTAAGCCTAAGCCAATAAGTTGCTTCTCTAGTGTAGATAGAAGGAAATAAAAGTGTAGATAAAAATAAATAAACTTTCTCTAAGTGAAGAGAAAAGGAAATGAAAGCTGAATTTTCAGAATTTCTAGATGACGGATGCTGAAGCTCCAATAATTTGGCCACCTGATTCAAAGAGCTGATTCATTGGAAAAGACGTTGATGCTGGGAAAGACTGAGGCAGGAAGCGAAGTGGATGACAGAAGATGAGACAGATNAAAGGAAATGAAAGCTGAATTTTCAGAATTTCTAGATGACGGATGCTGAAGCTCCAATAATTTGGCCACCTGATTCAAAGAGCTGATTCATTGGAAAAGACGTTGATGCTGGGAAAGACTGAGGCAGGAAGCGAAGTGGATGACAGAAGATGAGACAGATGGATGGCATCACTGACTCAACGGACACGAGTTTGAGCAGTCTCCAGGAGATAGTAAAGGACAGGGCATGCTGCAGTCCATGGGGTCCCAAAGTTGGACACAACTTATCAACTGAACAAAACAACAAAATGAAAGAATGGCATATGTAAGGTGTGAAAGTGAAAGTCGCTCAGTCGTGTCAGACTCTTTGCAATTCCATGGACAAGTTCAGAATACTAGACTGGGTAGCATTTCCATTTTCCAGGGAATCTTCCCAACCCTGGGATCAAACCCAGGTCTCCTGCATTGCAGGTGGATTCTTTATCACTGAGCCACAAGGGAAGCCCAAGAGTACTGGAGTGAGTAGCCTATCCCTTCTCCAGTGGATCTTCCCAACCCAGGAAAACCACAATCTCCTGCATTGCAGGTGGATTCTTTACCAACTGAGCTATCAAGAAAGCCTCTTATGTAAGGTATATTGCCAACTAAACCAGCTTGAAAACAAACAAAAAAAGTAAAGAACAGAATAAATATAAAAATACAATGAGAAAAAAACAGAAACATTAGAACAATGAAATACTGACTTTTTGAGATAAAGTCTATAATATAAACCCGAACTAGTCTAATAAAAATTGGGGGAGGGTAAGGAGGCAATCCAAATATGCAAAAACAAAGTATGAGAGGAAACATCTCTGAAAAAGAGGAAATTTCAAACACCTCTTTCAAAATATATTTGAGATTTTATATAAATAGTATCATTTATTAGGAAAATATAATCTCCAAAATTGACTTCAATTGAGATTGCAGGTTTAAACAAACCAAATTTCTATGGAGTAAAGAAAATAATAAACTATCATATTTAGGACTGGACATGGAACTCGGACTTGTTCAAAATTGGGAAAGGAGTATATCAAGGCTGTATATTAACATCCTGCTTATTTAACTTATATGTAGAGTACCTCATATGAAATGCCAGGTTGGATGAAGCTAATGCTGAAATCAAGATTGTTGGGAGAAATGTCAATAACCTCAGATATGCAAATGACATCACCCTAAATGGCAGAAAACGAAGAAGAGCTAAAGAGCCTCTTGAGGGTGTAAGAGGAGAGTGAAAAAGCTGGCTTAAAACTCAACATTCAAAAAACTAAGATTGTGGCATCTGGTGCCATCACTTCATGACAAAAAGATGGAGAAAAAATGGAAACAGTGGCAGACTTTTCTTAGGCTCCAAAATCACTGCATACAGTGACTGCAGCCATGAAGTTAAAAGATGCTTACTCCTGAGAAGAAAAGCTATGACAAACCTAGACAGCATATTAAAAAGCAGAAACAACACTTTGCCAACAGAGGTCTGTGTAGTGAAAGCTATGGTTTTTCCAGTAGTCATGTACAGATATGAGAGTTGGCCCATAATGAAGGCTGAGCACCAAAGAATTGATGCTTTAGAACTGTGGTTATGGATAAGACTCTTGAGAGTCTCTTGGACTGCAAGGAGATCAAACCAGCCAATCTTAAAGGAAATCAGCCTTGAATATTCATTGGAAGGACTGATACTGAAGTTCCAATATTTTGGCTTCCTGATGCAAAAAGCCAACTCATTCGAAAATAACCTGATGCTGAGAAAGACCAGGGCAGGAGGAGAAAGGGATGACTGAAGATGAAATGGTTGGATGGCATCATTGACTCAATGGACATGAGTTTGAGCAAACTGGGAGATAGTGAAGGACAGGGAAGCCTGACATGCTGCAGTCCAAAGAGTGTTAAAACACGGCTGAGCAAGTGAACAACAACAAATCTATCCCACAAAAAGTTTTATACTAAAATGTTTTCATGGGAGAATTCAAGAAACCATAAAAATATAGATGTAATTCTATTACATTATTTCAGTAAATAGAAAAAACTAAACTTTCATGTTATATTTGAGACAAGTGTAATACTGTTCCTAAAAACTGAGCAACTAGACAGTCTGATACATCTTGATTTTTTAAAATACTGTTCACTACTAAAAGAAATTTGGACTCCTTGGAAAAATAAAGGATTTACTATCCAGGCAAAAGAAACTACAAGTTGTAATGATATAGAATCCAACTTAAAGCAGCTTGTGAAATGAAGTGAAATTCTCTCAGTTGTGTCTGACTCTTTGTGATCCCATGGACTGTCCATGGAATTCTCCAGGCCAGAACACTGGAGTGGGTAGCCTTTCTCTTCTCCAGGGGATCTTCCCAACCCAAGAATAGAACCCAGGTTTTCCACATTACAAGCATATTCTTTACCAGCTGAGCCACAAGGGAAGCCCAAATTTGGCAATATTGAGCAGCTTCAAGAAGAATAATAATGATTATGGGTTATAACATATTGAGTACATAAAAAAGAAACATGGGTCCATAGAGTTACTGAAGACAAAATAAAACAGGATATATAATCTGAGAAAAGAGAGAAGTTGGAAAACTTTTCTTACAGGAGAATGTCAGCTAATGTAAAAATAGGGATGACAAAATTAGGTCACTATTGTTTGTAACTCCCAATTTGTTTCAAATGTAGGTAATCAAGTTACTCTCCCCACAAATTACTCCTTGATCACAAAGGATAAATTTGTCTTCATGATAGAAACCTTAAGTAATCAAGCTCTCCATTGCCTGTGGTGGGACAGCTTGATAGGGGTCTTCTGATCTGTTAAGTGGTCACCATAAGGTGTTCTGCCTGGAAAACTTTTAACCAGAATCTTAATACAAGATGAATCAATAATGTGAACTCCTCTGCAGGATAATTGGCCTGAATTCTTAAAAGGATTCAGTAGTATCAAGAATAAAGAGAGGAAGGGTAATTGCTCTAGATTCAAGAAGTCAAAGGTGATTCAATAACCCAATCCAAAGTGTAAATGTTGATTGGGTCCCAGATCGGAAAAGATAAAGTATATTTTGAAACAATGGGAACATTTTCATATAGTTTTTTTCTTAGATGTTATTATATTCATGTTGATTTTCTTAGGTGTGATAATAGTATTATGATTACACAGGAGAATGTTGTTATTTTTGAATTTATGCTAAAGTGTTTTGAGAGAACAGTGTCATGATGCCTAAAACCTACTTTAAAATATTTTGGATGCCAGTCCAGTCCAGGTTCGATGCATGATACTGGATGCTTGGGGCTGGTGCACTGAGACGACCCAGAGGGATGGTACGGAGAGGGATGAGGGAGGAGGATTCAGGATGGGGAACACATGTATACCTGTGGTGGATTTATGTTGATGTATGGCAAAACCAATACAATATTGTAAAGTAATTAACCTCCAATTGAAATAAATAAATTTATATTAAAAAAATAAAAAGAGCAATGGGAAAAAAATGGAGGAATCTTACTTTCTCCCTCTGTTCGTGTATATCTGTGTCTGTAGGTTTATATGTGTATGTGGGTGTGTATATCCGTGTGTAGGTGTGTGTGCGCATGTGTGTGTAGATGGGAGAGTGGAGTGAGATAGGAATTGTGGTATGATGTTAACAGTTGGTCAAAAGTATAATATATAAGAATTCGTCATGCTGTCTTTGAACTTGTAAGTTTGAAATCTTTCAAAATAAAGTAGCAAATTTAAATAACAAAAAGAGATTCTCTAACCAACTTCCATATCTTATTTTCTATTTTATTGAAGTTTGTACTGAAAGATCATAACCCTTGCCTTTGATCATTTAGAATATTATGCTCATGGAAACCTTTGCCCTGTTAATAGCTCTTATAATATTAGCTTGTAGTGAATTTTTCATTTTATCCTTGAAAGGAAATAAGGTAATTGCCAGATGGGAACCCACTGAAATGGTTCCTCACTGCAATATTTAACATACTCTGTAAAGTGATAACATATCAGTAAAGTATGGTGTGTCATTCTCTGCATCTCTTCCAATCTGAATGCTACCTGGGAACACTGGAGAATTCATGTAATTACTTCTGGTAATTAGGGTTAGGGTTAGATCAGAGTAGTATCAGAGTAGTGCTCTGATAGGGTTGTATCAGAGTCTAGAGTTGACATGTCTGCTATGTCTTCATTTTATCTCCTAATATACATTGAGTAGTTTTTCAAATACTCTTAAGTCAGAGCCTGGGATATTTTAATTTGTAATGTCACATTCCTGTGAAATCAGAATATTCTCAATACCCCAAAGTAGTATTAAATTTTCAAATGGAGAATTTATTATGGATAACACTTTTTCTTATTTCCTCAATTGTATAAATTTACAGTTAGGTAAATTTAATTTCTTAAAATGATAAAAAATAGACAAGATTTTTGGTGTTATATAAAAGCACATGTATACAAACTACTAGATGATAAGGTGAGTGTGTTTTACAAAGAATTCATAACAGACAATGTAATGATAGTTGATCTCAGCTAGTCCTGAGACTTTAGAGTCACTTAAGTAGAAAAGAATAAAATCCTCAATATTTTGCTTCTTGAGATCTGAAATGATTTACTTTTGTTGGCATTTTTTCCTGATTTATATCCTTAATACTTCTTAAGGTCATACTCTGCTCTCTGAGAGGCAGAAATGTAGCTTTTGAAAACAATTTGGAAGATGGTAACCATTGATTCAGTGGTCACAATGCCTGTTTCATTTCTTTGGGGACTTGCCTCCAGTCGCAAGTATGGGAACATACTTGACCTTTCAGAGAAACCTCTAAGGAGCTCACTCCTTGGGATGAGACAGATAAGCTTGTTCTCTGAGAATTGTGTGATGAATCTAATGACTCATGATAGAAATGTCTGGAATTTATGTCACACTTTTTGTGACGGACATTTCATGATTTGGTATGCCTGTGAAACATTAGCCGCCTTATCAAAAAATACACTCGAGATCATGCAGTTGTAATAAGACAGACTTAAGCAAAAATGCTGTAAGTTAATCACTCAGTCTCTTTCTCTTGACGTTTGGAAGCCACCATGCAAAGTTAGACTTTAGTAGAGGTGTACAACCTACTGCTGAGTAAGCTTTTTATGATCAAATCTTCCTGCCTGTCCACTGCATGTTTAACAAAACTCGTGCAAATTTCATAACGAACTATCCTGCTAATTAAAGAAATATCCTGTACTTGATGGATTCACTATGCATCACAGCCAGATAGAGGAAAGGATAGAGAAAGTGTACTAAATTAAAAGCCAGAACTCTCTTTTCCAATGTAGCATCCTTGGAAGTGTGAAGATGATGTAACTTTGGGCCATTATGTACTTTGTGAATGCAAAATTCATAATCTGTTTGCTACCGAGCACAGTAGCAAAATGTTTTCCTTGCACATTGCTGGTCCCCTGTGGCACATTCATTGGATTTCAGATCATCTTGTCCTTTAACATGGCGTTCATATCAAATTGTGGTTTTAGAAAAAGACTAAAAATAGAGTTGTTATGTTGTGATCATCCTCTTACATTAAACTAATAAAAATAATTATGTTGCATGGCATTCTATTCTAGCCAGTGAAAATAGGATATAATCAGAATCACAAAGATTTAATTTCTTAAAAGGCTGAGTTTCATCAGTCAGTGAAATTTTATGGTTTCCAGTGTACCAGGCACTATTCCAAAGGGGAATAGAAGAATCTTTCTGTGATATTAAATGTAGCTTTTACTATACTGAAGTATGTATTTATTTTATTTATATTTCCTCTCATATACTTTATTATTTTTTATTGAGTATAATTACGTTGTTTTACTTTCTGCTGCACAGTGAGGCTATAATATATACACATATCTCCACCCTCTTGAGCCTTCTTCTCACACCACCCCCCATCCTACCCCTCTAGGTGATCACAGACCACTGACTGATGAGCTTCCTATGCCTTATAGCAGGTTCCCACTAGCTATCTATTTTACACATGGTAGTGTATATATGCGGAGAAGACAATGGCACCCCACTCCAGTACTCTTGCCTGGAAAATCCCATGGACAGAGGAGCCTGGTAGGCTGCAGTCCATGGGGTCACTGAGGGTTGGACACAACTGAGAGACTTCACTTTCACTTTTCACTTTCATGCATTGGAGAAGGAAATGGCAACCCACTCCAGTGTTCTTGCCTGGAGAATCCCAGGGACGGGGGAGCTTGGTGGGCTGCCGTCTATGGGGTCGCACAGAGTATATGTCAATACCAATCTTCCAATTCATCCCACCCTGAATTGTATTTTTAAAGTGTGTGTGTTCTCATTATGAATTAAAAAACCACATTTTTTGACAAGTTAGGGTCAAAATAATCACTGCTGTTAGTGTGTGTGTATACATATATATAATAGCACATCACTAAAAACTTGGAGCTTATAGAGTTGCTTTGTTGACTTCAGTTTAAAATCTGGCATCTTGAACTCTGTGCTTTCAGGATCTGTTTGGTTTGTGCGCTAGACTACTGGCTTTAAATTTGATGTCTTTGTCTAACACAAATACTAATAATTTAAATAATATTGTGGGTTCTCTAGGAATGATTAGTTTTTGTTTCCTAAGGTATGTTAGATTTTCTGGATTCATTGATGCCATCCTGGCATGAAAGACATTATAAAATAAAATATACAACTTCTTAATCTTTGGAGAAATATAATGATTACAGTCTTATTAGAGACGTGCCACACAGCAACTATTGAGCAATTTAATTTTTGCTAAGTTAATTTTCATATGCCATTGTATAGTTGGAAATGGTATTCTTTTTAAAAATAGGATCAAACTTGTATATTTTATCTACTCATGAAAGTTTCTCAATGTATAAATTGGGAAAGTTGATAATTTAAAAAATCTGAGTGAAATAATTAAATGTTTTTAAACTATAATATTAGAACGTTTAAAATATTTTTCTCAGATTTAGAAGATTATTTGAATTTTAGCTATGTTTTACATATTCCAAATTTGCTGAAGTAGGCTGAAGACCTGATATTACCACCAATCTGTTGCCTGACTGGCACTGATTTCTAGGGGATGTTTATGAATAAATATTTAAGTCCTTTTGTCACTCTCAATAGAATCTAGATTGGGATGTGAACATGATTTAGGAGTATCCTTCATCTTCCTAGTTAGCCAATTTGGAAATGAAAGAACTTTTATAAATTTATAAAACTAGCAAGAGAAATATTTTGAAGTTTAATAAAGCTTTTTGGAGTAAACATCCCTGAAGATGAAGCAGAATATCTCAAAGCATTTAGCCTCACAGCTAAAAGCAACATTATTTACAAAATTATAGGATCTGAGCTGCTTTGCCAGCACCATGATCTATTTGGCTATCTAGAGAAAGGTTAACAGCTTTTTAATGGCCCTGCTAGCTGGGCAAATCATACACATTAAAGGTAAATGTAAAAAAAACAACTTTTTTTCTATCAGTCATGTCTTTAAGAAACTTCTTTCACAGATATTTTGTATATTTAAATTTCAAATGTTAGCTGGGAATTGGAAAATAATTTTGCTCTCAAAAAAATTGCCTAAAATTTTTTGCCTTCAGTGTGGGCAACTGAATAATGGAAAAATAAGAATGGGAGAGGTTCCCTCCCCCCACTACTCATTTTGAGCTTTCTATGAGAAAGTTCTTTAAATTTGTGTGTGTGTGTGTGTGTGTGTATGTGTGTGTGTGTGATGTGTGTGTACTAGTAAGGAATGGGTAAATAATTTTGCTGTGGTGACTCATCCACTGAAAGTATATTAAGCTAGGTAGTTCTGTTAAAAAGAGAGAAGTAAGATGTCTTCATGGCCAAAAAATATAATTAAAGAATTGATCACAATTCTGTGCTTCTAGAATTCCATTTACTTCTTTTTAATATTTGCACTACTACTGAAATCAATATCCAATAAGATTTTAGATTTTAAGAAAAATGATTCTCCTTAAGGCAGAGAAAGAATAGTCTCCTGAATGAACAAAATTCTGAATCAAAAAGAAAAAATAGTCTTCTTGAAGGACAGGCATAGAAGTGTGTTCCCCTGTAGCTTCCTGTTCAAAGGAGTAGAGGGTGCTCCCACTTTAGAGTTAATCCCCCCTTCTCATGCTAGTGGTTCCTGAGGCCCCTGGGATCCATCATTGCTCTGCATGGACTTTATTCTCCTTACCAGCCTCATCAGGAAAAATGACTTCCTCTGAAGTTTTCATGAGGCCCACAAAAGTACTCAACAAATGTAAAACATAGTCATCTAATTAGTTTCTCTAATTGCTTACATCTACATGGATGTGATAGCTGGACTATAAAGAAAGCTGAGCACCAAAGAATTGGTGGTTTTGAACTGTGGTGTTGGAGAAAACTCTTGAGAGTCCCTAGGACTGCAAGGAAATCAAACCCAGTCAATCCTAAAGGAAATCAGTCCGGAATATTCATTGGAAGGACTGGTGCTGAAACTGAAGCTCCAATATTTTGGTTACCTGATGTGAAGAACTGACTCCTTGGAAGAGATCCTAATGCTGGGAAAGATGGAAGACAGAAGGAGAAGGGGACGACGGAGGATTAGATGGTTGGATGGCATCACCAACTTGACGGACATGAGTTTGAGCAAGTTCCAGGAGTTGGTAATGGACAGAGAGGCCGGGCATGCTGCAGTCCACGGGGTTGAAAAGAGCTGGACATGACTGAGTGACTAAACTGACATGCAACTCTAGTAAGTTACGTCTGCATGAATGTATGTTCAGTTGTGTCTGACTCTTGCAGCCCCATGGACTTTAGTCCCCAGGCTCCTCTGCCCATGGGATTTTCCCAGAAATACTGGAGTGGGTTGTCATTTCCCCCTACGTGGGATCTTCTCCTGCATCGCAGATTCTTTATCACTGAGCCACTGGGGAAGTTACATCTAATGTTACTCTAATTTAGCCTTCCTAGGTCCTAAGTGACAGTATGTTGTGGGGGTTAAAGCTTATTTGTAATTATTTAATTTTATTCGTTTATATTTTGATGTGTGACATTTAAGAACTTTTAGTATACTTGTGTAACTGTCGTCGCAATCTAGTTCCCGAATATTTTCATCACCCGGAAAAGGAACCCCATACCCTTCAACAGTTGTTCTCCATTCCTCCCTTGCTCTAGTCTCTAGTAACCACTAATTTTCTTTTTCTTTTTCCCTATGCTGAGATTTCATTAAGTGAAATAATATACTATGGACTCTGGCTCTTTTTACTTCACATATTGTTTTCAAGGTTCCCCTACTTTTTAGTGTGTACCAGTACTTCATTGCTTGTTATGGCCAAATGATATTCCATTCTATAGATATGTTGCATTTTGCATTCATCAATTGATGGACAAAATCTGCCTGCCGATGCAAGAGATGAGGATTTGGGCCTTGGGTCGGGAAGATCCTCTGGAGAAGGGAATNTGTGTGTGTGTGTGATGTGTGTGTACTAGTAAGGAATGGGTAAATAATTTTGCTGTGGTGACTCATCCACTGAAAGTATATTAAGCTAGGTAGTTCTGTTAAAAAGAGAGAAGTAAGATGTCTTCATGGCCAAAAAATATAATTAAAGAATTGATCACAATTCTGTGCTTCTAGAATTCCATTTACTTCTTTTTAATATTTGCACTACTACTGAAATCAATATCCAATAAGATTTTAGATTTTAAGAAAAATGATTCTCCTTAAGGCAGAGAAAGAATAGTCTCCTGAATGAACAAAATTCTGAATCAAAAAGAAAAAATAGTCTTCTTGAAGGACAGGCATAGAAGTGTGTTCCCCTGTAGCTTCCTGTTCAAAGGAGTAGAGGGTGCTCCCACTTTAGAGTTAATCCCCCCTTCTCATGCTAGTGGTTCCTGAGGCCCCTGGGATCCATCATTGCTCTGCATGGACTTTATTCTCCTTACCAGCCTCATCAGGAAAAATGACTTCCTCTGAAGTTTTCATGAGGCCCACAAAAGTACTCAACAAATGTAAAACATAGTCATCTAATTAGTTTCTCTAATTGCTTACATCTACATGGATGTGATAGCTGGACTATAAAGAAAGCTGAGCACCAAAGAATTGGTGGTTTTGAACTGTGGTGTTGGAGAAAACTCTTGAGAGTCCCTAGGACTGCAAGGAAATCAAACCCAGTCAATCCTAAAGGAAATCAGTCCGGAATATTCATTGGAAGGACTGGTGCTGAAACTGAAGCTCCAATATTTTGGTTACCTGATGTGAAGAACTGACTCCTTGGAAGAGATCCTAATGCTGGGAAAGATGGAAGACAGAAGGAGAAGGGGACGACGGAGGATTAGATGGTTGGATGGCATCACCAACTTGACGGACATGAGTTTGAGCAAGTTCCAGGAGTTGGTAATGGACAGAGAGGCCGGGCATGCTGCAGTCCACGGGGTTGAAAAGAGCTGGACATGACTGAGTGACTAAACTGACATGCAACTCTAGTAAGTTACGTCTGCATGAATGTATGTTCAGTTGTGTCTGACTCTTGCAGCCCCATGGACTTTAGTCCCCAGGCTCCTCTGCCCATGGGATTTTCCCAGAAATACTGGAGTGGGTTGTCATTTCCCCCTACGTGGGATCTTCTCCTGCATCGCAGATTCTTTATCACTGAGCCACTGGGGAAGTTACATCTAATGTTACTCTAATTTAGCCTTCCTAGGTCCTAAGTGACAGTATGTTGTGGGGGTTAAAGCTTATTTGTAATTATTTAATTTTATTCGTTTATATTTTGATGTGTGACATTTAAGAACTTTTAGTATACTTGTGTAACTGTCGTCGCAATCTAGTTCCCGAATATTTTCATCACCCGGAAAAGGAACCCCATACCCTTCAACAGTTGTTCTCCATTCCTCCCTTGCTCTAGTCTCTAGTAACCACTAATTTTCTTTTTCTTTTTCCCTATGCTGAGATTTCATTAAGTGAAATAATATACTATGGACTCTGGCTCTTTTTACTTCACATATTGTTTTCAAGGTTCCCCTACTTTTTAGTGTGTACCAGTACTTCATTGCTTGTTATGGCCAAATGATATTCCATTCTATAGATATGTTGCATTTTGCATTCATCAATTGATGGACAAAATCTGCCTGCCGATGCAAGAGATGAGGATTTGGGCCTTGGGTCGGGAAGATCCTCTGGAGAAGGGAATGGCAACCTATTCCAGTATTCTTGCCTGGAGAATTTATTGGACAGAGGAGACTGGCAGGCTATGGTCCATGGGGTTGCAACGAGTTGGACAGGACTGAGTGACTAACTTTAATTTTTATTTTCACACATTAATTACTGTAACTTCTAACTTTATAGTAAACCTTGAAACTGGGAAATGTGAGTCCTCCAAATTTGTTCTTTTTTTAAGAAAAAAACAAACATTTTTCTTATGCTGGGTGTCCTCAAACTCTATATGAATTTTAGGATAAGCTTTTGATTTCTGCAAAAAGGCAGGTAAAATTTTGATAGAGGAATTAAATTGAATCTGTAGCTCAATATGGGGAATACTGCCATCTTAACAAGATTAAGTCTTCCAATCCATCAATACTAAATAGATGTCTTTACTTTGATTTTTTCCAATGATATTTTGAAATTTTTATTGTAGAAGTTTTGTACTTCCTTAAATTTATTCTGAAATATTTTAGTCTCTTGTAAAAGGAGTTGTTTCTTGACCTTAGATTGTTCATTACTAATGTATCAAGATAAGAGTGATTTTCATGTGTTGAGCTTGTGTCCTTCAACCTTGCTGAACTTTTTTATTAATTCTAAGAAGTTTTTGTGGAAGTCTAAGGCTTTGAATGTTATAATAGTACCACCCTTTTTCTTATTCCTGCATCTGTGTGTGTGTATGTTTGTGTAAACTCAATCTACCTGATTCAGTTTTAGTTTTTTACATGTAAGGGTTAGGTTGAAAAACTTATTCTACTCCATATTGTCCTCTTCTGACTTACAATCTCATTTCCACAGATGAGAGGAACAACTATCTATGGCATGCCCTTTCTCAAGGGCACTGCTGGTGGTATTGTAGGACCCTGGTAGTGGGTAGGTAGTTGCAGCTTCAGTTATACAGCATGCTGCCTGATGGTGGTTTCCAGATAAGATGTCTTAATAGAGTTGTTAAGTCAATCATGACTAGAATGATCATATAATTTATCACCCTGGGATACTTTAGTGACATAGTGTTGGGGCAGGGATGAAACATGTGCTATTAATTACTAAAACAGCATAAAATTTGAATATCCTGAACAAAAAAGGAGGTGTGATCATCTTGTCATAACAAATTGTCAACAGATGGGTTTTAAAGTGTAAATTGGACAAAATGAAAAGGGTAAGCCAGGAACAGAAGATTTGGTGCCAGAAGATGCCTGTGGGTTCAGTGGTAGGAAATAAGGATTAGAGAGGCCAGATCAGGAAGCAGGCTCTACACTGATAAAAGCATGGGCCTTGAAGCCATTGCCTAGGTTAAAATCCTTTCTCTGCTACCTACTAGCTGTGTGAATTTGAGTAAGTTGCTTAATCTCTTAGTGCTTTGTGCATGTTGGGCTTCTCCAGGCAAAAATACTGAAGTGGATTGCCATGTCCTTCTTCAGGGGGTCTTCCTGACCCAAGGATCAAACCCGCATCTCTTATAAGTCTCCTGCATCTCACAGGCGAGTTCTTTCCCACTAGTGCCACCTGGGAAACCCAGGTGGTGCTTTAGTCCACTCAAATACAGAATGGGTTTAACAGTAACCTTACTTCATAGAGTTGTTATGAGGATCACATAAATAAATATATGTGCTTGTCATATAGTGTGTTCTTTGAAAATATTATCCATAAATATTAGCTAAATACTCCTGTGATCAGTTTTGTTTCTTGGGTAGGGATATGGGCTGAGCCATAGTCCGGGAGCCCACTGGCTATTGGGACTTTGACAAATCCACTTTGTCAACTGTATTACCACTGAGATGGACCTGCAGTGGCTTTGCTATAAACCTACCTCTTTAGTCCTCATGTGCACGGATCCTCTGCATTCTTTTATTTTTAAAAATATTTTAGAAGCTACTTTGCATTTCCCTTTCAAAATACAGCTTTGAGAGAGAGGATCTGAAAATGTTTGAAAGAGATATGAGTTTAGTAGGATTCAGCATGGATTTTGTAGTGTGAAGTTATTAACTACCTGCAAACCAAGTACCAGGGAATGACACTTTATTTGATATTCTGAGGTCTAATTTCTAACTATTAAACTCTGAGAAACACTAGGTAATTTTTCTCCTTTTCCAATAGTGTATAAATGAAACAAATTCTTTTCCAGGTAGGATAACTCTTAGGTAATATTCTGGAAAATTCAAATATAGTATTTTTTTTATTTGAATACTTTCTTCTCTTCCTTATATAAGGCATACTGAAGGTTTTAGGTAATTATTTGTCTACTTTTAGCTTATCTTTTGAAACTATAGAAAATTCAATACTTATATCTAGAACCTATAAATTTAATCAAATTTTCTTCAGAATATTAAGGCCAAAAAATAAAACTCCAAGCAAAAAAAAGGATATTGGGGTGCTAGCCACAGGAAGAATTTCATTTAAAATGTATCTTTAGTATACACTCAAATAAATTCACTTTTCATTTTTATCAGTTTATTTAAGGTAATGACCAGAAGTTTGAGTTATTTATTATTAATTTTTTTAGACATGATGTGCTACAAACCTGTTTGTAGTTGTTGGGAGTTAGAGTAGATAGGGATTCAAAATCTAATATGGAATATTCATCATATTCCAGTTGGTAGTACATCTGACTTTGGGGGCTTGTGTATTGATCTAGAAAACAGACTAGTTACTATGCCTCTATTCAGTTCAGTTCAGTTGCTCAGTCGTGTCCGACTCTTTGCGACCCCATGAATCGCAGCACGCCAGGCCTCCTTGTCATCACCAACTCCCAGAGTCTACTCAACTCATGTCCATCAAGTCGGTGATGCCATCCAGCCATCTCATCCTCGGTCGTTCCCTTCTCCTCCTGTTCCCAATCCCTCCCAGTATCAGAGTCTTTTCCAATGAGTCAGCTCTTCACATGAGGTGGTCAAAGTATTGGAGTTTCAGCATCAGCCCTTCCAATGTACATCCAGGACTGATCTCCTTTAAGATGGACTGGTTGGATCTCCTTGCAGTCCAAGGGATTCTCAAAAGTCTTCTCCAACACCAGAGTTCAAAAGCATCAATTCTTTGGCGCTCAGCTTTCTTCATAGTCCAACTCTCACATCCATACGTGACTACTGGAAAAACCATAGCCTTGACTAGATGGACCTTTGTTTGCAAAGTAATGTCTCTGCTTTTGAATATGCTATCTAGGTTGGTCATAACTTTCCTTCCAAGGAGAAAGCATCTTTTAATTTCATGGCTACAGTCACCAGCTGCAGTGATTTTGGAGCCTGACACTGTTTCCACTGTATGCCCATCTATTTGCCATGAAGTGATGGGACCAGATGCCATGATTTTAGTTTTGTGAATGTTGAGTTTTAAGCCAACTTTACACTCTCCTCTTTCACTTTCATCAAGAGGCTTTTTAGTTCCTCTTCACTTTGTGCCATAAGGGTGGTGTCATCTGCATATCTGAGGTTATTGATACTTCTCCCAACAATCTTGATTCCAGCTTGTGCCTCCTCTGCCTCAGCGTTTCTCATGATGCATATAAGTTAAATAAGCAGGGTGACAATGTGTGCCTCTATAAAAGAAGGCAATTTTATTTATTGGTAAGATTTTGCATTTAGTTTTTTGCTTTTAGATCGCTACTGGTATGTATTACTTTATTTTAAAAAGAGCACTTAACTTTATTGAGTTTGAAACTTGGTAGATGGTTGTTCCATTTAAGATGAGCTTTCCTATCAAGAAATGATCACAGGACTCCTTTGAGCCTTGCTTCTACACTCAATATGAGATTTGTTTTTATAAAATAGGAACTAGTTTGAAGAAGTATTGCCACTTCCACCTTAGAGCATAGGGCCTTCGTCCTTTGAAAGGCCCTGAGTGTGATTTTATTGATTGTGAACATTTGCAGCTGAATCACCATCCTTGGTCATGAGGAGAAGGAAGAACTGAACATTCTCCTTTGTGTGGTTTGATAAGTTTCTCTCTTACATATGCTGACCTCTGGGATGAGGGATCTCAAATAAGACAGCTTGGGGATCTTCTGGTGGGAAGGGACAAGTATTCCAACTTTGTTTTCCCAGGACTTGTGGCCAGGGTAATGAGTCAGGGCAAATCCAGTGCCTCAGACAGGCCCAAGAATTAGAGGTACAATGAGTTCCCAGAAATAAAATCTCTCTGAGGAAAGAATATCTGTGCGTGCAGCTTTGAATCAGCCTAAGAGTTCATTGGGAGGCCTGATTTTAGTCACTGCTTGTGTATAAGATTTACAATTTATCTTTAAAATATTTAAATTACAGAAATTAAAATTTTAAATTAATTCTAAATGAACACTGAGCTAGGTTTACCATGTTGAAAATGATGAACAGAGTGCTCAGGCATAGGTAATGTATTAAAGTTTTTAAAGGTGTTCGCCTGTTTATTAGTTGGTTTGCCATAGATTATCTGGATATGAATCTGTCATTGTTCTTACGATAAATGTTCTGTTCACAGATTCTCTGTGTAGGGAAAAAGCTTGCTTAAATGAAATCTGACCTGACTTAAAAAGAGTGTGAAGAAAGTTCCCTGTGCCTATCTTTCCTTGAACGGCATTATCTTGACTCATCATGGCTTGCTTGTTGAAAAGTGCTTTTTTTTTTTTTCTCAGTTCTTATTTCATTTATATAAATTAATAAAGATAAATTACAGAATTTATGGAAACTATGAAAAGGAAAGCTCTGCTCTTGTTACAGCCAGTTGTGTTAGATGAGGTGAGCAGAATTCAGGTAGCAAAGATTCCTTGACCAGACTTCAGTCAGGCATCTCTGAACTCTTCCCAGCTAGACTGTGCCTTTTGGGCTTATGTTTTCATCTTTGCATTGCCCAGTTTTAGCAAGGGTTCTGCTAAGTCACTTTAGCATGATATCCCCACCCTTGATAACTGATACCTAATTCCTCATCTCCTAACCCTGTTATCTGATCACTCTGCCCTTCCTGCAGCAAGAATCCTGTTAAGTTGGTTTAGCTGGATAGAATTCCTCCCCACCCCAGAGGTTTTCTCTTAGGAAATTTCTACCCACTGGCCCTTGCCCTGCTCCTTGTCTGTAAATCCCCACTTGTCTATGCTGTATTTGGAATAAAGCCCAGTTCTATACAGAGGTCTTTTTCCCCTTACTGCACCAGTTCCTGAATAAAACTTTTTATTTATTTATTTATTTTTTACAACTTTCACTACTGTCCAACTCCTCTGATTTTCTTTGTAGCACTCTGTACATATTTGTCAAACACTGTTCATCATGTCCTTAATCCATGGAATTAAGTATTATTAGTAAACCAGTCCCAATCCTGCTGTTGTCACGTTGCACTTACAAGGCTGTATTTGCTTTTGATGATTATCATGACCATGTGTTAGGTATAAGAGAAGGAAGGGACATGAAAATGAGAAAGAAGGTCATCTTCTTATTATAATAAACACCATTTGGAAATTGATAAATAAGCCAATTGTTATTGCATAAAACAGCAGATGTCAGTGCAGAATATTTAGGATGTGTTCTCTGTCCACCTGCTTCTGTCCCCTGGGCTTGACTCACAGCAAGGGCCTGGCTCACTCCAGAGCTGTCTTGGCCTTAATGGAGAACAGAAAAGCCGAGAGAGGTCAGTAAGGGTCAAGAACTTTCCCAGCTCAAACCTCTGGGTGAAGAGATGGTTAAGAGCCCTTCTGTTTGCATGGCTGAATACAGATTAGGGTCCACACTGAAAGAACAATGGAAATTCTTAAAACAGTGACTGGCAAGTCAAGAGAGTTCAGAATCTGACTGCAGGATTTTGGGTTGTCACTGTAAGCCCTTCCTGCTTGGAGGTTCTCTGGTAGAGTCAGAGGAATGAAGGTTTGGAGGCAAAGAGACCTGTAGCCCCTTCCATACCAGCTCTGCTGCCCATTAAATACCAGGCTAGGCACACATCCTGTGTGCCTCAGTTTGCTTCTTTGCAGACAGGCTACTGGGTGAAAGGTGCTCAGGATGGTGCCCTTTATTACTCATTCAGCAGATGTGGTTGAGCACCTGTATGTGCAACTCATAAAGCTAGGCACTGGGATATGGCAGTGGAACTTAAAGCCTGGCTGGAAACCAAGTGAAAAAGCAAGTCATGTAATTTTGAATTGTTTAAATAGCTGGGAATAAAAAACAGTAACATAGGACATGGTTATAGGCAATGACTATGGTGCCTTAGATGGCGTCATCAGTCTGATCAACCTTTCAATTGAAACCTAACAGCTTTTCACCCTTAACCTCTTTTCCTCAGCCTTTTAGGGAAAAAGACCTTGACCAGCTGTGTTGTGAGGATGTCGGGTCAGATGAGGTGTGGCCTTGCTTTGCTTGCTTGCTCATTCAGTCATATCTGATTCTTTGCAAAACCAGGGAATGTAGCCCACCAGCCTCCTCTGTGCGTGGAACTTTCCAGGCAAGAATACTGGAGTGGGTTGCCATTTCCTACCTCAGAGGATCTCCCTGACCCAAGGATCAAACCCGCGTCTCCCGCATTGGCAGGAGGAATTTTTTTTTTTTTTTTAAACCACTGAGCCTCCTGGGAAGCCCAGATGTGACCTTACTGGTTATGAAAAAGAATTTGGATTCATATGTAAAGTGGGAGAAGAATGGATTGGTATATGGTTAATATCAAACCTGTAATAACGGTGGTGGTGATTATTGTAAGCAAATAGGAAAGATTCCTATTTCACCTGTGGGATCAAGATAGGAAGGGACAGGTTACCTGTGACCTGGACAAAGGTAGGAATGATCCAGGCATGGAGATGGGAAAAGAGGTTTCTGTGTAGGAAATCTAAACAGTATTACTACCACTGCTACTGTTATTCCAATCTGACTTTTATAGGGTATCATTCATGTCTTACAAATGTAAAAGGTGAAAACTGTACATTATAGGTAAAAATAAAGCAAACAAAACCATACTTGAATGACATTTCACTAAAGAGCAATAACCCAATTAATGTATTTGGTAAGAATTTAGTTTGTCAGCTATTTTATTCAATTAAAACATAAACTGGGTTGTTACAGAATAATGCATCCACAGAGATTATTTAACTTTTATTACACAGCTACCAGCTCTTCATTTACTTCTTTAAGACAAAAGCGACCCTTTTGAAGTGTTGCTTATATCTACTTGGGGAAATGCAATGTTTATTGAAGTTGAAGTGCAACTGGGTTAATCTCTCTTTAGATAATACATGTAACTAAATGTTTCTAGGCAGAGCGCAAAAACTACAGACATATTTGCTCATAATGAATATTCATAATGTGACAAATACCACCATCAGGTCCAAAGATTACGATAGAAACACATAAAGCATTCTATGGATATTTGGGACACCAGAGGAAGTAGGTTATACACACACACAAATAGAGCCTGAAGAGCTTGCCAAGCTGTAATTTTCCATGTCCAAATTTTATTGGCTACAGGTGCATCTGTGGCTCTCAATCTTCAGTATAGATGTAGAAGAAACATTTATGATTCAAAGATTTAAGGGTAGTTCCATTCCTTTGCTCCACTAATTTGAAGTGCAATATGATAGATTTGATTTCAAGCTCTGGTGATTTCTGTGTAGAAATGGTTTGTTTGATGTGACTGTGAATGTATGTGAGTGCATAAGTAGGGGAGGGGAGGGGCAGATAGTGTACAAAGACAGAATCACAACATAAATATAGGTAGCAAGTCTTCTTAACTCCACATGTCCATACAGATCAAACATGCGCATGTTCCCTACGTCATTAGATCTTCCTGGCACCTGTCTGTAGGAGGATTGTAGACCTAATTAACAAGTTTGCATTATTCATTGGAAGAGCTGAAGCTGAAGCTCCAATACTTTGGCCACCTGATGTAAAGAGCTGACTCATTGGAAAAGACCCTGATGCTGAGAAAGATTGAGGGCAGGAAGAGAAAGGGGTGACAGAGGATGAGATGGTTGGATGGCATCATCAACTTGATGGACATGAGTTAGAGCAAACTCTGGGAGATAGTGAAGGACAGGGAAGCCTGGCATGCTGTAGTTCATGATATCACAGAGACAGACATGACTGAGCAACTGAATAACAGCATAATGAAGAAAAATTCCAGCAAGTAGGTGTGTTTTGTGAAAGCCTGTGAGCTGTCTTTACTGATTTCCATACTTGAAATGGTTAATATGAAAAAAAAAAAAAAAATAGAAGAACATGGAGGATTGCACAGATAAGATAGCAGCGAACTACATCCAAGGATCTCTACCAGTGTCCCAAAATGAGAAAATTTCAGAAGACCTAAACTCAGAAACGGTATTGTTATTTTTGTTTTAAGATCCATTTAAGGTGGATACGTTTAAACATTCTGGCTTTTCTATACTGTTTTATTCTCAAGGACCTGACTTTAAGATCAGGTTCATATAATGGAAATTTGCAAAACTTGGCATTATGCTCCTGTGAGAGTGTGGAAAAAAGTACAGTAGCAGTCTTCCAGAAAAATTTATTCACATTTTACCCTTCAGTAGTGTGCAGGGACCTTGGGATTTAATTGTAACTCTCTTGTTAATCACTAGTGTCTCCTTGGCTTTGTTCCTTTGCTTTTCAACAATGCTCATCAAGGATGGATGATGGGAAATTACTAACAGAATACACACTAAACCAAGACATGCTTCTGACATGCAGAAGTTTCAAATAAAGGATCACTTTCAACCAAGGTCTCTCATTAGAAAACCACAGTGATGAAGCTGCTGACAGTGACCTTTCTAAACCCTAAATCTGATTATATTACTTCTCTATTTAAAACCCATAGAGAGCTTCCCATTACTCTCTGAATGACATCCACACTCTTTAACATAGCTTACAAGGCCTCACAAGGCCCTGCTTACTTTTCCAGCTCATCTCTCTTCATCAAGCTTGTAGCTCTTCCTCCCAGTCACACTGGCTGCCTTTCTTTTCTAGTACACCTTGGCCTCCCCTGTCTAAGCCACTGCAAATCTTCTGCACAGAGTCCTCTTTTCCCACCTCCATGCCTGGATCACTCCTACCTTTGTCCAGGTCACAGGTGATTTGTCCCTTCCTATCTTATAAGGTGCTCTCCTTGGTCCCACAGGTGAAACAGGAATCTTTCCTATACCTTTCACACTGCATTGCACCTGCCTTTATTGCCTGTGACTTGTTAATGCCACAGCGCTGGGGATTCTGTCTCTTCATTCTGGTATCACTGTGTCTACCCTAGTACCTTACACAGATTAGTGGCCTGTGAACATTGTTTGAATGAGAGAATATATAAGTGAAGTAATCTATCCTTGTGCAACTCTACTAAGCTTATAGAACATACACGTAAAGGTAAGAGGTAATTCAATAATTATTTATTTCCTTTATTTCCTTTTCCTGATATTTTTTAACCTCGCCCTCCTTATCAACAACTTGCAGCTTGTTACCCACAGACATAAGGTAGTATTGGCGTGTGCATGTGTGCACACGTGTGTGCTTTGTCTCATCCAACTCTTTGGGACCCAATGGATTGTAATCTGCCAGGCTCCTCTGTCCATGGAATTTTCTAGGCAGGAATACTGGAGTGGGTTGCCATTTCCTATGCAAGGGAAGCTTCCAGACCCAGGGGTCAAATCCGCATCTCTTGCATCTCCTGCATTGGCAGGCAGATTCTTTACCCCTGCACCTCCTGGGAAGCCCTGCTAGACATGAGTAAGTCTTCCTAATTTAAAATTGTAAAAATTCTCCTCTGAGTGTGAATTCCCATAAGCCAATAGATTTCTTCTTTGGGGTCTTTGCTAAATTTCTTGAAATAATATCATTTGTTAGATCCATTTTCTCAGCAGTCCAACTTTTTACAGCCTGATCTAACAATCCCTGGATAGAATGTTCCCAATATTTAACAAGCGAGGATCAGTCTAAAGGCCTGTTCTCAGACCTGATGTAACTTCATCAGATAGCAAGGACATCCTCCTCTGTGTATTCCAGATGCACCAGATGCTTTACTTGAAAGGCCAGATTATGGCAGTACAAACTCCCACTAGCCTGGCTGTCAGAAACCCAACTTCAAAATATTCTGTTATTTATCCACAAAGGTTTGTCTGTCTTGGGATGAATTCAGAAAGCCAGAATTGATTGCTTTGCCCGTCACCTGGTCTTTCCCTCTTGTTCTGTTTCTCATTTGTCAAAGCAAAGTCTCAATGAAACCTCTCCATTCTCCCTGTCTACCTTGAGAATACTAATGTTCATCCCAAGGGCCAGTTCCAGATGCTCCCAAACATCTGGTCCTCAGAGAGCAGAAGTACTGGCCATTTTAGTAGGCAACCTAGAGTGCCAGGCTGCGACGGCGCAGGAACGGCCAAGAGGAGCTACCCCGCGTCTGAGGTCGGGGGCGGCACCCGAGAGGAGCCACCCTGAATCTAAGGGCAGGGGCAGCGCGCGAGGCCAAGAGCAGCAGCAGGAAGGAGCAACCCCATGCCCGAGGCCAGAGCGGCCGGGAGCAGCAACCCCATGCCCAAGGCTAGGGGCGTCGGCTGGGAGGGGCAACACCACGTCCAAGGAGTGGTGGCAGTGCAGGCGCAGGAGAGCCTAGAGGAGCCATCCCATGCTGAAGGTCAGGAAGGGCGGCAGGAGGAGATACCCCTCATCCAAGGTAAGGAGCAGTGGCTGTGCTTTGCTGGAGCAGCCGTGAAGAGAGATCCCACACCCAAAGTAAGAGAAACCCAAGTAAGATGGTAGGTGTTGCAAGAGGGCATCAGAGGGCAGACACTGAAACCATACTCACAGAAATCTAGTCAGTCTAATCACACTAGGACCACAGCCTTGTCTAACTCAATAAAACTAAGCCATGCTCATGGGGCAACCCAAGNCAGGAGGAGAAGGGGACGACAGAGGATGAGATGGCTGGATGGCATCACTGACTTGATGGACGCGAGTCTAAGTGAACTCTGGAGATGGTGATGGACAGGGCAGCCTGGGGTGCTGGGATTCATGGGGTCACAAACAGTCGGACACGACTGAGTGACTGAACTGAACTGAAGCAGAACAGGGCACAACAGCCTCCATTCCAATGCTACCCTTGTTTCTTCTGGCTCTATACCCAAAGCCTCACAAAATCTCTCTGGGAATCTTCTCTCTGCTCCTGGCCATGACTCAGCCCACTATGTCATCTTGTAGAGTCTTTCCCAGAAAATGGTATTGCCATCCTTCCCAGAAGTCTTGCTCTAGTATACGTACAAAGCCAAAGTCAAACATATTCCCTATGGAAATATCTGTTGAACCCCTGCCTACTCTCTCCTGATTTCTCATTGAACTGAATTTCCTTCTTTTCCAAGGGATGTCACAAACACTATTATGCATCTATCATTGTTAGTAACCACATGCTATGTGAAGGCGAGAGGGAGGTGTGGTTTTCAAAAACAACATCTAGTCTTCTTTCAATCACACAGGATATTGAAACACGACTCTTTCACTAACTGTTGTGCAGAAGTTTTAAAAATGCAGTCCAACTGTATCAGGCATAAAAAATTCCGTGTATATATATAGTTTATCCTCATTGTTTATTATTCTATATTTAAGAATTGGTTTACTGGTAAAAAATTTCTTTATAACTCTGAAATCACTACGTTTATGGTGTTTCCATGGTCATTGTCAGGCACGCACAGAGAAAAAATATGAGTTGCACAGGGTGCTCAGTTCCCGGATGAGGCCAAACAAGATGATGTCTGCTTTTGTTTCAGTTCTCATACTGTAAGAAAGTGGGTTTTTTTGTGTGGTCTCATTTAGTATCATGTTTTCCACATTTTTTTCACTCACTGGCAATTTCACTGTTTAGAAGGGCCTCCAAGCATAGTGATAAAGTACCATGTACTGTTCCTAAGCATTAAGGAGGTGATGTTGTATGTTATGGAGAAAATAAATATGTTATATAAGCTTCATTCAGGCCTGAATTACTGTGCGGCGGCCATGAGGTCAATGTCAGTGAATTAATATGTATAAAAGTCATTAAACAGAAACATAGAAAGAGTAAGTTTGTGTGATGACTGGTTGATGAGAAGGTTGTGATCAAGTCTTACAGAAACCAGTCCAGTGTTTCCTCTGGGATGAGTGACGAGTGACTTAGTACTTGCTAACTCAGTGTTCAAGGTGACTTTATAGGACAGAACTACGTGAATACTTGTAATCAGCTGTTTACATACAAAATAATGTTAATTTTCAAATATGTACTGGAACTGCCTCTTTTCCCTTGGTCTGTATGGTCAGCAGTTGGTGGTTGGCAGGGATGCCCATGTCAGTCAGCCAGCATTTGGTGACAAACTGAAGCACATGTGTGTTTGATTAAATGGACTGATACATCACATTATATCACTTTAGTGACATGAACAGTCACAGATGGGGGCAAATAGCTTAACAGATATTCCCATGTAGAAGTGAAGGATGGAATGTAAATACAAGAAATGAAAGTGAAAAAAAAAAAAAAGTGAACTCAACTATAGTATTAGTTTTGGTCAACTCCTATTAAGAGGTAAATGAATAACAATCTTGTAAGATTTGACACACTTCCTATAACATAAAACTAGTAAGAAATATTATTTTATACATATGTTAATAAATGTATATACACATGTTCATACATTTATTTAAAAAACACTACCATATATTTGGCTCTCACCCTAAATTATTTTCATCTTTGATATTTGCAAATGATTGTGTATGTTATCTTCATAAATTATAAATGATTTTTTTATTATACATTCACTTTCTTGTGTTTTGCAGATACTGTGTTGTTTTTACAATTTGAAAGTTTGTGGCAATCCTTCATTGAACAAGTCTATCAGTGCCATTTTTCAATAGCATTTGTTCATTCCATGTCTCTGTGTCACAGTTTGGTAATTCTCACAATATTTCAAAATTTTTCATATGATTATATATAAATGATCTTTGATATCGCTTCTATGACTTACTGAAGGCTCAGAGGATGGGTAGCATTTCTTAACAATCAAGGATTTTTTAAAATTATAAATGATTTATAATTTAAAAGCTTTTTACTGATGGGGTAAGAGACCATTGGAGTAATATAGTAGGAATACTGTTTGACTATAATATCTGACACAAAAATACACACACATGTTTATGTTGTTATTCATTTGCTAAGTTATGTCCAATTCTTTGCGACCCAGTGGACTGCAGCACGCCAGACTTCCCTGTCCTTCAGTATCTCCTCGAGTTTGCTCAAAATCATGTCCATTGTGTTGGTGATGCCATCCAACCATCTCATTCTCTGTGTCCTTTTCTTCTCCTGCCCTCAGTCTTTCCCAGCATCAAGGTCTTTTTCAATGAATCAGCTCTTCACATCAGGTGGCCAAATGTGTGTGTGTGTGTGTGTGTGTATAAAACAGTACATAATATCCAGAATATACCAGTATTTAATATGCTAGTAGTGACTATACAATGTATTGGAGTATTATAGTTGGAGAGAAGAGGCCACAAAAATCATGCATAAACGGATACATGTTCTACAATTTTGTTTTTATTCTTGGACATGAGTTCTTATAACTGTTGAAGGTCAATAATTCTTAAAATTCTGGGGAATTGAGTCTTGGTGACAGCCCTTGGGAAATTTCTCTCTCTCCTACTAGTTTCTGATGTGGAATTTAGCATCTCTCTGTATTTACTTCTATGGAGAAAGAGAAGGAAAAGGAGAAACCTTTAAAATTCCTTGGATAGGAGTTTGATAATTTTCAAAATAGTGGTCAAAACCAATTAACTGAAAGGTAAAACATAAAACGGTCGATTGTTATGAACTCTGTAGGAAAATGTTAGGAGTTCAAGTGAGTCAACCAGCAAATCTCTTGATGTATTTGAGAGAGTGATGAAGTGGGTTATTATATTCTACCTTCAGGAAGCTTGTGGAGACTTTGTGCCATGCAGTGACTTCCTTGCGTGTTTCTTTACATTCTGCTATATGAGTGGCTCGGCTCATGTGTAGGCTCAGCTGTCTACCTCTGTATAAACAGGGACTCTGCAAATCCTCTCTGGCAGAGCAATTTTAGCACACCAACAGGTGTCGATTTGTCTTATTCTTACTCCTGTGGAGAAAAAAGTTAATTTTGTATCTCAGCCCCATCCAAACACACTCACATTCATATACTCACCAGGATGCAAGACAAAGTCTTTCTGTTCTGCCATTCCTTGTACTGTGCAGAGCTAACAGTTCCTTTGGTTTTAGGAGCCATCAAGGAGATAGCCCCCAGGGAGATACAGAACCTGAAGGGAGAGACTAGCTTTGCCCTGTGAGGGAGAAGGATGGAATCTGCAGCTTGGTGTTGAAGACTACATGGGATGAGGGTAATTTCTTTCAGATGAGAAGGACAGAATTCAGGTTGAAGGGGTTCTAATAAGCAATTCGTTTGGGTAGCATTCTGAGAATGGCAGGACCTGAAAAGGGAGCCAGGCTGGTTACCCTTTATCAGCTGCTTTGCTAATTAATAATACACTTGGTACTTTCCCTGGACCCACTGCAGCTGGCTTCTAGTTCATCTCATAGGAGGCACTGAGAGGACTGAAGGGGAGAGAAATCAAAATATTCTTCCCTGCCTCCTTCCTTTTGGGGTGCTGTGTCTGGGACTGTGGCTGTGTATTTCCACCACTGGCTATATAGCCGTGGGAGCTCTCACTGGGCTTCTATGGCTCCTATAAAACTATTTCCTCCTCTTGTACTTTTAGGGCTAGTGGAGATATTAGCTTTCTTCTGCTAGTCTCTGCGAGTTTCAACCTCTTTTGAGGATTCTTGTAATTTTGGCCATATCTCTATAAATAATACTCCTTTCATTAAACTGTTTTTAATTGTCATTTATCTGGGATTCTGCCTCTCCTGAAGAGGTAAGGCCCTAGCAGCTTGGATATGAGGCATCTTCTTTAGAAGCTTGACTGCTCTATAGAAGCTTAGCACCCTCCTGAAACTACTGCCCAGTCTATGAACAGGGAGCAGTGGAAGAGGCTGGTGGACTCAATGTCAGCATGTCCAGAATTATGGCACCCTGTATAATCACCAAGATTATAAAAACCATAAAAATGACCAATATTGAATTTATCACTTGACCTTGATTTGTAACATATTTTGCTACTCAAGTGTTAAGGGGCAAGTGCACACATGTTGCTGCTGCTAAGTCACTTTAGTCGTGTCCGACTCTGTGCTACCCCATAGATGGCAGCCCACCAGGCTCCCCCGTCCCTGGGATTCTCCAGACAAGAACACTGGAGTGGGTTGCCATTTCCTCCTCCAACTCATGAAAGTGAAAAGTAAAAGTGAAGCCTCTCAGTCGTATCCAACTCTTAGCGACCCCATGGACTACAGCCCACCGGGCTCCTCCATCCATGGGACCTTCCAGGCAAGAGCACTGGAGTGAGGTGCCATTGCCTTCTCCACATGCCTACCTGACTCATTTCTAAAACATGCTTTTAGCTTTGGTGTAGAAGTGTAATTTGAACAATACGACTGATCCTTCTGCTGTGGGTGTCTGAAATTTGTCATTTGAGTTCTCTTTACATAATTTTTATTGCTACTCCAGGGTTTTGAAAGAGATACGATATAGTAGTACAAAGGGCCTCATTGTTAGATTGGCCTAGGTTTCTTTGAATCTCTGCTCCTTGATTTGTAAAATAGGAAAAATGAGACAAATATGAAGGATTTTCTATCTAAAATCTCAATAGGCACTCAAAAGTTACTTCCCTTTCTCTTGATTGATATATGTTTCTTACACTTCATGAGAGTCATGACGATGAATTGTACATGGAGGCTGGATTTGCTTGAGGATGTGGTTGTACATTGAGAGGGGTAACTGGTGCTCTGAAGTTGAGTGTGTACTCTATTCCAGAGTGGGTTTAAATCCTTTCAACCCATTCTATGATGTGATACTTGGTGAGGAGTGCATCTGCCCTTTGTTTTTCTCATCTGTAATGGGGATAATAAGTGAGAAGAATAATAGTATCTACTTTATGAGATTATTACAAATATTGGAAACAGTTCATGCATATAAAGAGCTTTTAACAGTACTTAGCTTGACAGACGTTCGGTGCACATTAGCCCTGATTATTATTTCACAGGCGCTTCCCTGATGGCTCAAGCAGTAAAGAATCTACCTGTAATGCAGGAGACGAGATGCAGGTTCCATCCTTGGGTTGGGAAGATTCCCTTGAGAAGGAAATGGCGACCCACTCCACTATGCTTGCCTGGAGAATCGCATGGATAGAGGAACCTGGCAGGCTATAGTCCATGGGGTCACAAAGAATTGGACACATGACTGACTGACTAAACCACATATTTCTCAGTATCATAGCCTGGCTAGTTGTGCTGTTTAAGGTGTGTACCATGTTATATCTTTCTTCTCAAGTTTCATATAGTGTTATGTATCTGACAGACAGTGAACACATGTGGAAAACATAAATTTCCAGAAGAAATTCTGAGAGCTGGTACATGAACAGGAAATTGATATAGCTCTACAGAATCATATTTACTGTAGGAAGTATTGTAATTTGCTGCTTCCTAGATGCTTGAGTGGGCTTCCCTGATAGCTCAGTTGGCAAAGAATCTGCCTGCAATGCAGGAGACCCCAGTTCAATTCCTGGGCCAGGAAAATCCGCTGGAGAAGGGATAGGCTACCCACTCCAGTATTGCATGTACAGAGGAGCTTGGCAGGCTACAGTCCATGGCGTCATTTGAGTAGAGACCAGAATGTATGGAGAACATAGAATGATGAGTGCTATATAATGAAGTCAACAAAACCAGCTCTCTGACTCCTCTTTTCCCCTGACATTCTAGCAGTACACTGTAGACAAATATTTCGTCCAGAGTTCCAATTTACTTTAACTTGTTGGCACTCTTCTTCCTATACTTCAAAAGATATGAATACAAATAGGGTGAATACCAGAAATGTATATATCCTGGACTCCAACTGCCATACTAAGTTATATGTAAACCATTCCTACATAGAGCTATAAATCTAGCTTCTGGATGCTACAGTGTCTTAGGGTACAGTGAGAGAACTTGTATAATCTCTACTGACTAATAAAAGAGAGAGAGAGTGAGAGGAAAAGGTGTTCCCAGTCAGTCATAAAGTAGTCTGCCTAATAATAGATCTCCGATTGTGACAAGTCACATTTGTTCTCATTCTGGGACCAGATGAAGATTTATACTCTTATCCAGTTGTCACTGTACTTTTAGGTTACAAGGTCCTATAATATATGTGATCTCTCTTACATCTTTCACACAACAGCTCCAGGGGACAAACAAGNCTCATGAAAGTGAAAAGTAAAAGTGAAGCCTCTCAGTCGTATCCAACTCTTAGCGACCCCATGGACTACAGCCCACCGGGCTCCTCCATCCATGGGACCTTCCAGGCAAGAGCACTGGAGTGAGGTGCCATTGCCTTCTCCACATGCCTACCTGACTCATTTCTAAAACATGCTTTTAGCTTTGGTGTAGAAGTGTAATTTGAACAATACGACTGATCCTTCTGCTGTGGGTGTCTGAAATTTGTCATTTGAGTTCTCTTTACATAATTTTTATTGCTACTCCAGGGTTTTGAAAGAGATACGATATAGTAGTACAAAGGGCCTCATTGTTAGATTGGCCTAGGTTTCTTTGAATCTCTGCTCCTTGATTTGTAAAATAGGAAAAATGAGACAAATATGAAGGATTTTCTATCTAAAATCTCAATAGGCACTCAAAAGTTACTTCCCTTTCTCTTGATTGATATATGTTTCTTACACTTCATGAGAGTCATGACGATGAATTGTACATGGAGGCTGGATTTGCTTGAGGATGTGGTTGTACATTGAGAGGGGTAACTGGTGCTCTGAAGTTGAGTGTGTACTCTATTCCAGAGTGGGTTTAAATCCTTTCAACCCATTCTATGATGTGATACTTGGTGAGGTATGCATCTGCCCTTTGTTTTTCTCATCTGTAATGGGGATAATAAGTGAGAAGAATAATAGTATCTACTTTATGAGATTATTACAAATATTGGAAACAGTTCATGCATATAAAGAGCTTTTAACAGTACTTAGCTTGACAGACGTTCGGTGCACATTAGCCCTGATTATTATTTCACAGGCGCTTCCCTGATGGCTCAAGCAGTAAAGAATCTACCTGTAATGCAGGAGACGAGATGCAGGTTCCATCCTTGGGTTGGGAAGATTCCCTTGAGAAGGAAATGGCGACCCACTCCACTATGCTTGCCTGGAGAATCGCATGGATAGAGGAACCTGGCAGGCTATAGTCCATGGGGTCACAAAGAATTGGACACATGACTGACTGACTAAACCACATATTTCTCAGTATCATAGCCTGGCTAGTTGTGCTGTTTAAGGTGTGTACCATGTTATATCTTTCTTCTCAAGTTTCATATAGTGTTATGTATCTGACAGACAGTGAACACATGTGGAAAACATAAATTTCCAGAAGAAATTCTGAGAGCTGGTACATGAACAGGAAATTGATATAGCTCTACAGAATCATATTTACTGTAGGAAGTATTGTAATTTGCTGCTTCCTAGATGCTTGAGTGGGCTTCCCTGATAGCTCAGTTGGCAAAGAATCTGCCTGCAATGCAGGAGACCCCAGTTCAATTCCTGGGCCAGGAAAATCCGCTGGAGAAGGGATAGGCTACCCACTCCAGTATTGCATGTACAGAGGAGCTTGGCAGGCTACAGTCCATGGCGTCATTTGAGTAGAGACCAGAATGTATGGAGAACATAGAATGATGAGTGCTATATAATGAAGTCAACAAAACCAGCTCTCTGACTCCTCTTTTCCCCTGACATTCTAGCAGTACACTGTAGACAAATATTTCGTCCAGAGTTCCAATTTACTTTAACTTGTTGGCACTCTTCTTCCTATACTTCAAAAGATATGAATACAAATAGGGTGAATACCAGAAATGTATATATCCTGGACTCCAACTGCCATACTAAGTTATATGTAAACCATTCCTACATAGAGCTATAAATCTAGCTTCTGGATGCTACAGTGTCTTAGGGTACAGTGAGAGAACTTGTATAATCTCTACTGACTAATAAAAGAGAGAGAGAGTGAGAGGAAAAGGTGTTCCCAGTCAGTCATAAAGTAGTCTGCCTAATAATAGATCTCCGATTGTGACAAGTCACATTTGTTCTCATTCTGGGACCAGATGAAGATTTATACTCTTATCCAGTTGTCACTGTACTTTTAGGTTACAAGGTCCTATAATATATGTGATCTCTCTTACATCTTTCACACAACAGCTCCAGGGGACAAACAAGGCAGGTATTCACTTTACAGAATACGAAATGAGGTCTATGGGAAGCTAAGTGACTTAACTGAGGATCTATAGAATTGGAGAAGGGCATGAAAACCCAGGTTTTTAGACCCCAACCACTGTTCTTTTCTGTCCCACACCACACATCACTGTGGCTTTGATGTGATTTTGTAGAGAAACAGATAACTTCCTTGTTTATCTGATCAATAATGAGCTGTGTCTTCAGTTGCATATATCGAAAAATTCACAAAAACAAAACAAACCAAATTTTCACATTGTTTAATCAATAAATATTGAGCCCTCTTCTACTTGTAACACATTACAAAGAGAAGGCATTATGCTAGAACCCTGAGCAATACAGCAATACATAAGATAGATACCAATGTTGCCCTCAGTTAGCTCCCAGTCATTAGAAGATGAGAATTTAAACCAAAACAACATAACTGAGGTTGAGAATACTTATTTCTGTTATTTTCTGATTACTCTTCAGGTTCTTTGAGTTTGGAGGAATTTCTGGTAGCTCAAAGATTGAGCTTTAACTTATACAATGTATGATAGGGCTTAAAAAAAGTACATGGTCAAAACATTGTTCTAGGAAAGCATTTTATTTCTATTATAGAAACATTTACTGTAATGATATTTAATACAGTAGGATAAAATAATTCTCAACTATTGATTATATGCCATTTATTTTTATCTATGTTTTCCTTTATAAAACTATTAAACATATAACTCTAAAATATTCATTTTATTACTTCAAAAGAAGAATAAAAGGCACTTAAAAAATAATACCCCAATCCAAATAAAAATGAAGTATACAGAAAACAGCAAATACACACACATTAAAATTTTAATCTAGTATATTCTCACCTATTCCCAAAGATGATTATGAGTGATGATATGGGAAACCTTGACGAGTGGATTTCCTGAGAGACAACAGACCATGGCTTATGGAGTGGGATACATAAAACCTACCAGCTTTGGGACTGTCCTCCTCTAGTGATGGCTTTTCTCTCTCTCATCTGTATATTAAAAGAAACAATCACTACTGTTTATATCTATGAACCAGATAATGGGAAAGGGCCTCACATACATAAATTACATAGTGTTCTAAGTATTTTCATAGATAAACTTTCTCGATTTGATTTCCTCGGCAACTTCGTGTGTTTGCCTGGATTAAACATTATTGTCTCATTTTACAGTAAAGCAATTATAGGCTCTGAGACTTTTAAATTCTCTAAAGTCAAAAAATTTGTAAGTAGAAAAAACATAGCTTTTAACCAAGTGATTAATTCCTATGTTAGTTTTTTTCATTTTACCACTTGCTTGTTTTTGAAAAATGAAACATTAGACACTCTCAGTAAGAAAAAGTCTGCTTAACCATAATCATGATCATACTGTAAAATAAGGCATATTGACATGGAAATTAATGTCCTGAAACTCCCAAATCCTCAGATGTTGGTGATTCTGTTAACAATTACTGCACATGTCTCTTGATTTGAGTTGTAACTGGTTTAATGGGGGAATATGCTATGGAATGCAGAGTGTCAACTGCCAGACTAAGAAGCACTGACAATAGCCTGACTGATTACATCTCTCATGATCTTAGAGGAGATGTGGATTGTGAGAGTATATGTCAGTTGTCATAGACTGTAGTGAACTGAGTTGAATTTGTAATAATCTAAAATAGTCCTTGGAAGATTTTTTTTTAAATAAAAGATTACAGAGTATTCTCTAATTTACACATATATATGCGGCAGAATCAATGGTGCAGATGAAGTCTGAAATATTCATTTGTATAGTTTAGATACATGGTAATTTAATATACATATATATGCATTATCATAATTATTTTGAATATTGAAAATATGTAGAGTAAAATGGTATCAAATGAATATTTTTTAAAAAACATAGTAATGAAAGAGAAATCTGAATTGCATTTAATAAAAGGGTATAGAAAAAGTTTCTTTTCTAGCATTTAGTGACCTTGATGTTACTATTTTATAAGGTCTAGGTCAATTATTGTGATGACTTTATGACATATTTTCCTTTCTCTGAATTTGTTAAAAATATATACAGTGTTTTACTTCCTGCATAGGTAATCTCTGAATTTCAGGTGTAGGACGAGATTTCAGTGTACATTTTGCCATAAGACTCCCAGTTTACCTCAAAGATCTATTCTCTGTCTCTGGGTATAGTTTCTTTAGCATCAGTGCAACATGAAATCAGTGTATCACAGTATCAGTCAGTCAGTCAGTTCAGTCACTCAGTTGTGTCCAACTCCTTGCGACCCCATGAATCGCAGCACCCCAGGCCTCCCTGTCCATCACCAACTCCCAGAGTTCACTCAGACTCACGTCCATCGACTCAGTGATGCCATCCAGCCATCTCATCCTCTGTCGTCCCCTTCTCCTCCTGCCCCCAATCCCTCCCAGCTTCAGAGTCTTTTCCAATGAGTCAACTCTTCGCATGAGGTGGCCAAAGTACTGGAGTTTCAGCTTTAACATCATTCCCTCCAAGGAAATCCCAGGGTTGATCTCCTTCAGAATGGACTGGTTGGATCTCCTTGCAGTCCAAGGGACTCTCAAGAGGCTTTCCAACACCAGTATAATGTGTACTAAATGGATTGTTTATTCATCAAATTTCTGCACATGGGAATTGCTATTAAAAATCCACACTAGTGCTTTGGATTGAATATTGCATTAATAGTTTTAAAGCTCCAGTTTGAATGGAGAAAATGTTACTAAAATTGTTGCCATTCCTCCTTCATAGACATTTAAAAAATATCACATATTATCAGTTAAAGTTTTCAGGTTTTTTCAGCAGAGATCACTCTCTTAGGTCAAGGTATGACTGATTCTTATCATATGAACACCACTTACATGTATCAGTGCTGCCATTACCTCATATTCAGCATTTCCAAAATTGAGTCCATCATCTTCTTCACTAAATTGCTTTTCCTTCTTTTAATGATCAGAATCTTCTATATTTTTTGGACATTACTTCAGTTTCTAGGGCTAAAAATCTTGAAGTTATTTTTGACATCTTTTCCTCCTTCATTGTGTCTATTTGATCAATAGTCAAGACCTACCAAGTTGAAGAAAATATTTGAAATGTCTCCTGGATTCTCCTTTCCCTTCTTCAGTCACAGCTGTCACCCAAATTCAGATCTTTACCTGCTTCATGTGTGCACTACTAAAGGACTGTACATCTCTATCTCAAGCCCACCCCCACTAAACATACACACTCCAACCCCATTATGCATCTTACTCCTAGACCTGACTTAAAACACCAAATTTGTAATAGCACTCTTCTGCTATTACTATTGCCAACTACATATTAACTTTAAGATCCTCATAAAATGACCATATTTTATTCATCTCCATTTTAAGCTATTTCTTAACATATATTTATATTTCCAGATCAGACTACCTTTCGATTAAGTTTCTGAGAACTTTCTCATAAGCAGCTAATACTTGAGCCACATACCTCTGTGTTCCTGACATGTTCTGAATGGTCCATGTAGTCTTAGCTTTTCACTTATTTGCATATGCTACTACCTAGAATGCTCTTCCCTACCTCCAGTTGTTAAGTTTATAGCCATTAAGCCTTCCATTATCTATTCACTCTCCAAAATCTGATTTTCATTTTTCTATGCTCTTCTGTATGCAGTGAGGGCATTTGTATAAAGATTGTATCTCTCAGTTCTGAGACCCCCCGACCCCCCGCCACCAGGCCTTACATTCAGAAACCCTGGGATCATGCATGAGCCCCAAGTCCTGGCTTCATGCATTAGTGGGACATGACTCTGCTCACCAGTGGGCAGACACCAACCCCAGTACCACCATGGTGCCACAGACTGCCTTGATAGGACCCAGAAAATACTCCAGAAGGGTATCACCAGCCCCAAGTCTGCCCACCACCAGGCAAGCACCAGCTGTGCAACACTTTGGGTCTCTCAGTTAAGCAGCTACAGGATCCAGCCCCACCAACTAGTGGGCCAACACCAGCTTCAAGACACCTAGGACCCAGCAGCCAGAGACCTTGAGACCTGGCCCCACCTACCAGTGAGTAAGCACAAGCCCCCCGGACTCACTGATCCGTGGCCCTATCTACCAGCAGGCTAATACCAACTCTGAGAGCATGGATTCCTCAGGCTGCCACCCCAGGATCTAGCCAAACTCACCAGTGTATTGGAACTAGCTTTGAAACACCATGCAACTGGCAACCGAATGTGTCAGGAGCTTGTCCTATCTGCCAGCAAGCCAGTACTAGATTGGGGAACTCCAACCCCACAGCTAATGATCCTAGAATTAGGCTCTTCCCATTGGAGAGTCAGCATGAGTTCTGGGACCCCCCAGCATTCAGCAGCCAGATGGTTTACAGCAGCTGGTAGCCATATCTTTGTGGGCTATGTATACCCAGAGCCCCGTCCCCATCCAGGGGAGGAGTTTACTGTGCATGAGCCTTGTTCTGCACATAGAAGAAATAGCTGCAATGATGTGGCAGGGTTCCAGTTCTCAGTGGGGCTGTGAGCAGTTAGGGTCTGTCATTACGGTGATGTGGTAGCATATAAGAAGCAGGGAAAGATGAAGGCGCAATCTTCCAAGAATCTTTATCACTTGTGACATTTTTGAGCCCCTTCATGGATCACAGCCTGGTTGCAGAGGGGTTTGCATAATTCAGTGAAGCTATGAGCCATGGCATACAGGGCCACTCAGGACAGATGGGTCATAGTGGAGAGTTTTGACAAAACAAGGTCTGCTGGGGGAGGGAATGGCAAACCACTGCAGTGTTCTTGCTGTAAGAACCCCATGAATGATAAGAAAAGGCAAAAAGATATGACACTGGAAGGTGAGCCCCACAGGTCGGAAAGGGTCCAATATCTTACTGGGGAAGAGCAGAGGACAACTACTAATAGCTTCAGAAAGAATGAAGTGGCTGGGCCAAACTGGAAATGTCACTCTGTTATGGATGTGTCTGGTGGTAAAAGTAAAGTCCAATGCTATAAGAAAAATATTGCATTGAAACCTGGGATGTTAGGTCCATGAATCAAGGTAAATTAGATATGATCAAGCCAACAGTTAGAGCATAGCTAGGCAAGTAGGGGATGGTTGAGGAAATTCCTTGATAGCTCTGGCTGCAAAGTCCTAGAGAGAGCCCTGTTTAAGAAGTGTTGTATCATATACCCAATTTTGGATTTATTTCTTTGGCTAGTCATTATTGGATCCCATGCTCACCCCAAAGAAGACATTTTAGTTGAACCACAGCTTATGTCTAATATAACAAGGAATATGTGATTTGGGGGACATATCATATAGGTTAAATCAAAGTGATACTCCAATAATCACATTTTATACTTATGACAATAATTCCTTAGTAGAGCTGAGTTGACTCTGCAGTAACTTTGTGAAATACATTGAAATTTCCTTTGCTTGTTTTTTAAAATTGGACATTTGATCTCTAAAGGATGGTTTAAATGTGAATTACATAAGATTTAGACTGATGAGTTCTCTGAAAATACACAGGGTAAATGTCTACCTTTTATGATATCAGTCCCTATAGCTGGTTTCTTTATATTGAGTGACACCAAATGTTCACCATGTAAAGTAGAGTCTTAGGTCAGGGACAAGGGGTAGAAGTGTCCATGTAGATCTTGAAGCTAGTGAGTATGAATGTTTAATCAAGTAAGAATGTATATAGAGTACTTAAAATGGGCCATGCTCTATTCTAAGTGATTCAGTTCAGTTGCTCAGTCGTGTCCAACTGTTTGTGACCCCATGGACTGCAGCACACCAGGTCTCCCTGTCCATCACCAACTCCCAGAGTCTACTCAAATACACGTCCTTTGAGTCAGTGATGTCATTCAACCATTTCATCCTCTGTCATCCCTGTCTCCTCTTGCCTTCAATCATTCCCAGCATCAGGATCTTTTCAAATAAGTCAGTTCTTCACATCAGGTGGCCAAAGTATTGGAGTTTCAGCTTCAGCATCAGTCCTTCCAATGAATATTAAGACTGATTTCCTCGAGGTTGGACTGGTTGGATCTCCTTACTATCCAAGGGACTCTCAAGAGTCTTCTCCAACACCACAGTTCAAAAGCATCAGTTCTTCAGTACTCAGCTGTCTTTATAGTCCAACTTTTACATCCATATGTGACTACTGGAAAAACCATACTTTTGACTAGATGGACCTTTGTTGGCAAAGTAATGTCTCTGCTTTTTAATATGCCGTCTATGTTGGTTATAACTTTTCTTTCAAAGCAGCAAGTGTCTTTTAATTTCATGGCTGCAGTCACTATCTGCAGTGATTTTGGAGCCCAAGAAAATAACGTTTGTCACTGTTTCCATTGTCTCCCCATCTATTTGCCATGAAGTAACCGCACAATTGCACTCATCTCACACGCTAGTAAAGTAATGATCAAAATTCTCCAAGCCAGGCTTCAGCAATATGTGAACTGTGAACTTCCAGATGTTCAAGCTGGTTTTAGAAAAGGCAGAGGAACCAGAGATNTACATTTTTCTGTAAATATAAAACCTAAAGCTTATTCAACAAAATGAAGACTGAATATAACATATTTATGTGTCCTCTTGACAAGTTGCCATCTCTCATTATCATTTATTAAATCTTTATAGATAGACACACGATACTTAGTAGTTTGCATACATCATCTTACGTAGTCTCTTAACAACTCTCTGGGCCAAGTATTACTCTAGCATTTTACAGATGGAAAAATAAAGAATATATTAACTGCCAAAAGCCATGCAGCCTAGAAGTGAGGCAGATGGAATTCAAATCTATGTTTTCCTGACTCCAGAGCCCACATTCTATTTAGTATACCATTTTGATTCCATAAGACAATTCCTAAAACTTCCAAAATTCCAAGGATTGGAAAGGCAAAAAGAAAAATACATTTAACTCTACAATCCTGAAGAGGTAGCTCCAAAGATATGACCTCCAGAGGAAAAGAGTCAACTTTGGTAAAGCCTTGGCCAAGTTATATGTGGTCATATTTATCAGAGGCCTTACAAATGGCTGAGAAAAGATGAGAAGTAAAAGGCAAAAGAGAAAAGGAAAGATAAACCCATCTTTATGCAGAGTTCCAAGGAATAGCAAGGAGAGATAAGAAAGCCTCCTTAAGTGAACAATGCAAAAAAACAGAGGAGAGCAACAAAATGGGAAAGACTAGAGATGAAAAGGAGTATGTCAAGGCTGTATATTGTCACCCTGCTTATTTAACTTATATGCAGAATATATCATGAGAAATGCTGGACTGGAAGAAACACAAGCTGGAATCAAGATTGCTGGGAGAAATATCAATAACCTCAGATATGCAGATGACACCACCCTTATGGCAGAAAGTGAAGAGGAACTAAAGAGCCTCTTGATGAAAGTGAAAGAGGAGAGTGAAAAAGTTGGCTTAAGGCTCAACAATCGGAAAATGAAGATCATGGCATCCAGTTCCATCACTTCATGGGAAATAGATGGNCCCTTATGGCAGAAAGTGAAGAGGAACTAAAGAGCCTCTTGACGAAAGTGAAAGAGGAGAGTGAAAAAAATTGGCTTAAATATACATTAGATATAGGAAATCTGTTAGTAACAAGTTATTTTTTGTTACATGAAAGGGCATCAGTATAAAATATTAAAATATTTTAAAATATCACCAAATAATAAATATCAAAATATCAAATATTGAAAAGAACACTATCAGCATACAAGTTACACACTGGAGACAATACTCTTCTAAGCATTTTATGAAGTTTCTAGGCATTTAATAACTCAAAGAGTTCAAATGCAAATTTATGAATAGTATAAATATGCCCAAATTTTGTATAAGGAAGTAAATTATGTTTAAATTGGAAATACTGATATCACTGTTCCATACATGTTCTTAAGTATCAAAAACATATTAAATAATTTAAAATTTTTGACATATTTAGGTTCTTAGTCTAAGCACGATAATATAATTTTTGAAATAATTATTTTTATATTGCAGATATAAAGTATAGCAAAATAGAAATGGATGAATAATTCCAATGATTTCTAATTTTCCACACCATTATCTATATGTGAAAATTAGGTTGGTTAATAAATGATATTTATAAATTAAATACATACTCAAATCACTTTGCATTATATAACATGTCATGGAGAGTTTGTTAAATGTGTTAATAATGTTAAATATACATTCAGGTGAAGGAAATGGTAACCCAGTATTCTTGCCTGGGGAATCTCAGTGACAAAGTAGCCTGGGGAGTTATAGTCCATCACATCATAAAGAGTCAGACATAACTGAAGTGACCTAGCAGCAATGCATATATATATACATATATATGTATATGTATATATATATTATGTATGTATGTATGTATGTGTATATATATTAGTTTAATATAGATCTTAAAGATACAATGTTGTGATGTCTTAAAATAATTGCTTCTCATAAAAACTATCAGAGAATTTACATTGATATGTACAAATATGCAGCTGAGATATCTAGAGGGAGTTAAAAATTAGGAAATTTAAATTTGTACTCATCATTCACTTACTTGGATTCTATTTACTTTGGTATAAAAAAATCACTCATTACATGATAGAAAAACAAGAATTGTAGTTGTTTTGAAATTCTCATTAAGTATAGATTTTTACTTAAGTATTTAAAAATAATTTGAAAAATTTGGCAAGCCTTTTCATTGTAAATTTAATATTATCTGTCCCTTTTAGATTTCTTGTATCATCAGTTGAAGATTTTAAACATTTTATGAAAGTTGTAAGAAAAGTTATGCTTAGTTTTACTTTTAGTGGACATCAGTGAAAATCTAGACTCAAGTTTGCAACAAACAGAACTTTATTTTTTATTGTTGTTGATGTTTTCAGTCATCATTTTAGGGATATAGTTTGACTACTTTTTAAGAAGTATAGCTATTTCACCAACAACCACAAGCAACGTAATGAACATTTTCATCGCCTTAAGTTCACTTTTATTCCTTTGTGACAAATCCCTACCTAACTCTCTAAGCCTCTAGCAACCACTTATTTGATTTCTGTCCTTATGATTTTGCCTTCCCATAAAATTATATATTGGGTTTCCCAGGTGGGTCAATGGTGAAGAGCCCACCTGCAAAGCAGGTGCCACAGGAGATTTGCAGATTTTATCCCTGGGTCAGGAAGATCCCTGGAGTTGGAAACCCATTCCAGTATTCTCAGCTGGAAAAAATGGAGGGAGGAGCCTGTTAGGCTAGAATCCATGGGGTCACAAAGAGTTTGATATGACTGAGCACACACAGAAAATCATATATATGGAATCCCATAGTGTGTAGTTTTAATGACTTGCTTTTTATAAAGATAAAAAATATCAGTCTATGTTTTCACGTTAAACTTTTATAATCTTTTGAATTTGTAATTTTGTTTAGGATTTCCTTTAGTGAGAACATACTATTAATGATATTTCCTCTCTTGTCTTCCCTTTTCTCTCCCTCCTCTTCATTCCCTTCATAATTCTTTCCTTCTTTCTTGCTTTTAATCCTTTTTTTCCCTCTCTCTTCCTGAGCTATTCCTTAATGATTAAAAAAAAACCTAAGTAATCGGGCAGTTATAACAATATTACATATGAAATAGACAAAATCATAATTGAAAATTGTTGCTCTTTCTCAGCAACTGATAAAACAAGTAATCAAAAAACTTGGTTATCTCCAGGAGATCTTAACAACAACAACCAATTTCACTTACTGACTTTTACAAGTCATTACACTAACAGATGCATTCTTTTAAGTGCACATTAATATTTATGAAATAGACAACATACTGGGCCACAACACAGGTCTACACAATTTCCAAAGCTTGAAATCTGAACCATCATGGTTTTCAGACCACAGTGGATTAAATTAGAAAACAAATATATATTTAGGAAATATCCAAATGTGAGAATTAATTTATACAAGTTTAATCAACCTATGTGTAAAGTAGTAATAACCAATGATTTAGACTATGTGTTAAAATAAATGAAAGTTATAAAATGAATGTTAAAAAATTTGTCAGATGTATCTGAGGTATAATTTAGAGGAAATTTTATAGTTTTAAATGTTGAATTAATTAAAAAGATATATTAAAACTAATGAAATTTGTTTCACCAGCTGAAGGGAGAAATAAAAGAGCAATTGAACCAAAGAAAAAATGTTTAAAAAATACATGTAAGAAAAGAAATTATTAATAGTAAACTGAAAAACGGGAAGGAAAGTTAATAATCTAAGTTTTTAAAAAGTTAACATGAGAAGGACTATATATGACAAATCAAGAACAAAAGAGAACAAAAAAATCAATATCAGAAAGTAAAGAACAAATATCACCATAGATTCTACAGATATTAATGGGTAATAAGACTATTATGAACATTTTTATTCTAATTAATTCAACAAATTTGATGATATGAGTGAATTCCTCANATTATTAATAGTAAACTGAAAAACGGGAAGGAAAGTTAATAATCTAAGTTTTTAAAAAGTTAACATGAGAAGGACTATATATGACAAATCAAGAACAAAAGAGAACAAAAAAATCAATATCAGAAAGTAAAGAACAAATATCACCATAGATTCTACAGATATTAATGGGTAATAAGACTATTATGAACATTTTTATTCTAATTAATTCAACAAATTTGATGATATGAGTGAATTCCTCAGTTCAGTTCAGTTCAGTTGCTCAGTTGTGTCCGACTCTTTGCAATCCCATGGACTGCAGCAACCAGGACTCCCTGTCCATCACCAACTCCCGGAGTTTACCCAAACTCATGTTCATTGAGTCGGTGATGCCATACAATCATCTCATCCTCTGTCATCCCCTTCTCCTCCGGCCTTCAATCTTTCCCAACATCAGGGTCTTTTCCAATGAGTCAGTTCTTCACATCAGGTGGCCAAAGNAGACAGGCTCAAGTGCCCTCAATCGAGCCACTAGCTGTTATTTCTTCTGCAACAGTGTAACAATTTTCCAGTCAATAGTGTATAAATATTTTTAGACACTGCAGAGTCAGGTAAATTCCGTTGACCAAAGGTAAAGAGCTATCTGTCATTAGTTCACTAACGAGCAAGGGGATTTTCAGTAATTATTTTTTAAAATTCTCTAACTTGGTAAGTGGTTATTTTATCCACGTTGTTATTTAACACTTATGACGCCAAACTGAACCTCAGATATACCTATACAATTGATGTAAAGTACAGAACTATCAATTCTCTACAATGTGATCACCATCATAAGGTTTAGCGTGAAGTAATGTTGCAAAGAGTTGGACACGACTGTGCACATATACATGATGACATCCAGACCCATTCCAGTCCCTACATCAATCATTCATTTATAGAAACTAGGGACAGGGGAGCCTGGTGGGCTGCCGTCTATGGGGTTGCACAGAGTTGGACACAACTGAAGCGACTTAGCAGCAGCAGGGCTCTTAAGGTTGTTTTTTTTTTTTTTTTTTTTTTTAACTTTCAGTTGCTATAAAACCTGAAACCACTTCTCTGGTCATTTTAGCGCAGTGGTTTTCAAAGTGTGGCCCTTGACCAGCAGTATGTGCATGAGCTAGGAACTTACGGGAAAATGCAGATTCTCAGGTTAAACCTTTGAATAACTGAATCAGAAACTTTAAGCGGGAAACTAGCAATCTGAGTGTTAGCAACACTGTGGGTTGAATTCTAATACCCACTAGAAGTAGAAAATGATGGGGAAATGAACCCTGCCTGGATTTCTCAGCACTGCTGAAAATCATCGTTCTTAGACACGGAAATTTATGTTATGTAACGGTAGGGAATATTTGTTTTCACTTTCCTTAGAAATATTTTATTCTTCACCTACCATGAGAAATTGATCTGTAGCCATTTGTTAAAATGAAATAAAACTTCTCATATCCTCCCCAAGGCTACAATGATGACAGCCTAAACCAGGTCCCTACGGTAAACCCTAGGGTGCTGAGGAGACAGGAAGGCTGTTTTCCTAGTTATTTACAATTCAGAAGGAATGTAGCCCTGGACCTTGGAGACAACTGGAGGTCACAAAAGCTGAGGAACATGAGAGTGTCTGACTCTTGGAGATATTTTCTTTGCATTATTGATTTGCATGAAATTGAGACACAGGTAAGTTAAGTAACTTTCCAAAGATCCCATGAGTAGTGACTACACAGTTAGGTCTATTCCTTAGGCAGATATTGTTTGCAAATGGGTCCACATTGGAGTGGAAGGGAAACAGACCTCTTTCCCCTTTGTATGCAGAGAAAAGTCACTTTTTCCTCATCCTTCACCTGAGGAGTGTCTGGTTATCCTCATAGGAAAATTGATCTGGCTCTCATGTTGCCCTGGGAGTAAGGACTAGGTGAAAGTGGGGAAGGTATACTTATTATTTACTGAGAAGTATTTAGGAAATAAAGATCTGTGTAATCAGAAATACTTCGTGGTATATTCATGATAAAATTAATAAAGAGGACTAATAATACATGATTCACTTAAGAATTTTTCCAGATTTCTTAGGCCCCTTTCTATCTAGATGCTTACTCATCAAAAGCAAGATATCTGCATGTACACAGTTTACATTACTAGACAGCACAGATCTAAAATCTCACTCTGAAGCATCTTCAGGTGGTTACTTCACTGGTTTAAATTTCATTTAAAAATTGGGTAAGGACTTCTTTACATATGCATGACCAGAAATGTCCAAATGATCAGTCCTTCTCAAGACCAGTTTCCAAAAGTGATTTAATTTTACCTTTAGAATGTGGGGATTGTTTAGGAATATTTTTCTACATCCCACAGCAGTTTGCCTACTAGTAACTTTTAAGATCAAGTCTTTATCTCTTGCATGAAGAAAACATTGCTGCCTGCAACTCTTAACATAATGGTAGGTTTATTACAAGTACGATTAGTGTTTTCTCAGATATACTGCATTTATATAGCCATTCCCTCCAGGATTTCATAATCACATAGAGACCTCTTGAGATTCAGGGACTTCATCAGATGTGTAATTCAATTTCATCATTTTACAGATGAAGAAAATTGAGACACATGGAAATTAAGTAATGTTCCAAAGACCTTGTGGGTAGTAACTACAGACTTAGTTTTAGTCATAGTTGACGCTTTCTCATCTGTTTTTCAGTATAATATTCTACCTATGTGAATGGAAAACCTCCTGTGAATTCTGTCTATTCAGAGATCCTTCTGCCTATTTGATTTTCTCTGGACTGGGGTGGGGATATTAAGCAAAGGATCTTCCTTAAAGGTGCTTTGGACTAACAGTGACAGAATCTGGAAGGCCTAGCAGTGGTGGAAAAGCTGTCTGCTTATTTATATCTCAGATACCTCTACTCACATCTCCTTTTGGAGGCTTATCCTAGAATTTCTCATTTCAGGTGCCACTGTTGCTTAAGCTTTCTATTTCTCAAAATACAGGGATACTATTTTTTTAGGGTTTGGTAAATATTTACAAGGGAATGCATGTCAAGACAAAAAGGAGTTTAACAAATTGGAATTCTCCAAGCCTTCTAAGAAGAGATTGTAGAGCTCTGAACACAGGAGCAGATAAACATGATTTTATGATTGTCTTAAATGGCATACTGTTGATATGCAAAGTACACAAAGGCAGAAAGAGAAAAGATTGAATAACAAACACAATTAAATGACTGAATAAGAATAACAAATCTGTGAAAGAAAATAAGACCATTTAGCACTTTTTTTTTTCTCTAAGGGACTACAAGCCTTTTAGATAGTTTTCCATGTTTTAAAATAACTTTAGTTCTCAGTGTATTGGTAATTTGAACTAGCAGGGAAAATAGCAAGGCTTCAAGATCCCCAAAATAGTCCAAACATAAAAATAAGATGTAAAAATGCGATGGTTGCATGCAGTTGAAATCTCATGCTATAGCACACCTAGGAAATAGTGTTCCTTTTACTTGAGTTTCAAAAGTAAACAATGACAGGCTTTTAAACCAAGTGGTATAAATTTAATGATTCAAGAACTCTACTGTACATGAAATCAGAGATAAAGGCAGCAGAAGAAGGAGCCACTCATTTTTCTCTATTCTAATTATCTTCGTTTCAGTGGATTAGACAATGGTAAATGTAGAAGTCAAGTTGGAGATGGTCCTGAGCTCAATCGCCTGCCAAGTTAAGTCTGATAAATGGCAAGTGTGTATAATTAATACTGTCATTTTTCCCTAGACCAAAGGGCGACTGCAGTAACTATAGATTGTAATTGTCATCGTTGTCACATAAAATGTGCTATTATTAAGTTCAGGCTGAATTTTATTGCTGGGAATGCTCATAAATTGAGCGGTCAGTCATTTAAATTACCAAGTAGAGAGCTCTGTGGCTTGCTCTAAAACTACTTTCTAAGACAATGTATTTGACTTTGGACCTCTAGAAACTAATTGCATTTTTTGAACAGACGGTAGACAGGCTGTAACCTATAAATGAGAATATTCTGACACATATGCCATGTACACTTATGCATGTTCCTAGGAATCTTACATTTTTATTTCCAAAATTTTTGGTTGTAGGGGCAGGAGAGGAATGAGGAGTCAATGTGAAATGACATATGAGTGGGAGAGATCATTTTGAAAATACACTTATTGCTCTCTTGCAAGATGCCTACTTTCCAGAAGATGATGTTGATAAAAAATTAAAGCATGCAGCATGAATATTATTATGGATTTGTTGGGAGAAGGATTGTGGGAGAGAAAATTGAATGGAGTAGCAAGGGATGAGGAACCAGCTAGCAATATGCTAAAAAGATTAATAGTGACTAATAGGATATTTGGTGATTCCATTTAGTATTCTATTTCTTTCTATATTTAAATGAATGTAATTAAAATATATTAAACATATGTTTGCCTAAAATACTATGCTAGATATTTTGATATGAAAATTACTGATGAGATACATGACCTTATCTTTGGAATGTTTAATTCTATTTACATTTTTCCATTTTAAATCTAAAAATAGAATGGTGTACTTATATAAAATATAAACATATAATTCTAAAAATATAATTTAAAGAAATACAATTAGAGGGAAAAAGACCCATACCTCCTTTTACTGGAAGCAGAATAGTTGCTATATTATTGCATTTCATATATATATGAACTTTTATAGTTGTAATTAGTATATGCAGCTTTTAGTTCTGTGTTTTATATTCTGTGTATCTTTTCTCTGATTTTCTAGATCTTCACATAGCTATTGATTTCACTCTTATCATTCAAGTCTCAAACTGAGTATCACCTCGCTAGGTCATTTCTACCATAATAGCTTACTTTCTGCCCATCTTTCTGTCATACTACCTTTCAGAGAATTCATAGTAATTAGTTCTGTAGTAAATAATTCTGCTTAATCGTTTGTTCACTTACCTTTTGTCTTTGCTCTCTGAAAACATAAGTTCTGTGCAGCAGGAACTTGTCTGTCTTGTTCATGACTATATGCCTGGCCATGAAAACAAGGCCTGATATCTATAAATAAACATAAGTTGAGTCAATAATGAAAAATTTACTGCACCATTCTTCTGTTGTTGGACATAATTTATTTTAAATTCTGCATCATTACTATTTATATATTTAGGGATATCTTCCATGAATGTAGTGATTTTCAAATTTTATAAATAAAATGTTAGAAAAAGCATAGAAAATAATTCCAAGTGTTAGATAATAGGTCTAGGAATCTGAAGTTCTTTATATTGTGATGTGTGTATTATATATAATATAGTACATATATAATAGAATGTGATATATACATATATGCAACTTATTTTTTAGAAAGCTTGACCAAGTGACAAAAATCTTATTTTTGTGTTTACTTTTTGTCAATTTTACATCTTCTGTATATTACCAGTGCATTCTGAAGGAGATCAACTCAGATTTCTTTGGAAGGAATGATGCTAAAGCTGAAACTCCAGTAGTTTGGCCACCTCATGCGAAGAGTTGACTCATTGGAAAAGACTTTGATGCTGGGAGGGACTGGGGGCAGGAGGAGAAGGGGACGACAGAGGATGAGATGGCTGGATGGCATCACTGACTCGATGGACATGAGTTTGAGTGAACGCTGGGAGTTGGTGATGGACAGGGAGGCCTGGCGTGCTGCGATTCATGGGGTCACAAAGAGTCAGACATGAATGAGCAACTGAACTGAACTGATATTATAATTTTAGAAAATTTGCTATTAGAGATTAATGGTCAAAAACACTCAAAGTTGCTTATTTTCTTTTCTTGATTTTTAGCAAGTTTGTACCTATATTTATTAAAAATATAAAAAATAAATTAAAGTATTAAACTTTTAGTTTTATTGGTAAGTAGGATTTTCCCTTTTGTAAATTNATGAGCAACTGAACTGAACTGATATTATAATTTTAGAAAATTTGCTATTAGAGATTAATGGTCAAAAACACTCAAAGTTGCTTATTTTCTTTTCTTGATTTTTAGCAAGTTTGTACCTATATTTATTAAAAATATAAAAAATAAATTAAAGTATTAAACTTTTAGTTTTATTGGTAAGTAGGATTTTCCCTTTTGTAAATTTTGTCATAGTCATTTTTCTTTTAACATTTTCTCAGTCAGTGTGAGCTCTTTTGTACTTTAACCCTTTGAGCTGACAAGCTTAGTTGTAATCAATTAAACTGTGACTTAGAGAGGTAACCTGCTATGAGTTTAACTGGTACAGTAAGGAATGAGGAAGCTTCTGTTAATATCCCTCCCATGGGGAGGTGAAGGAGATAATAGGTGCTCAGTAGTGGGGGCTATAATTGTTACTTAGGTTACATCAGACTCTGTGGTCAGTGCTTTTATTTCAATTAATTCTCACAAATCTTGTTAGCTTTAATCTCGTTATTTTATCCCTATATAAAGATGTGAAATTAAGTCTCAGTTGATGGGAGTACAGGATTCAGTGACTGAACTGAGATTAAAATACTCCACATTGAGCCTTGGAACCATAATTTAAACTCTAATCTGTTTTGTTTTGTTTTCCTGCACTTTCTGCATACTTTCTGCTATTCCAGGAAATTACCTTTGTAGGTATCTGACTAGCAAGGCAGAGTAACACAAATGTTCCAGAAAAAGATACCAGAAATGAAACAACCTGGGAACACTGACTGTTGATATTAATATGAGCATGAAAAAGAAAAAAAATTTGAAATAAGTCACATGTCTATAAATGAGCAAATACATTAACCTCTTCATTTGTTTAATATGTGTTAAATTAGTAGTAATGTCTTGCTAAAATAATTTAGTCTTGCTTATTATCTAAAATATTGAATGGTTTAAAGATCTGAGAATATATTTTCTGGTTTGATTGTATAGTATTTATTTTCACCAAAGGTTACATAGAGCTTTAAAAGATGATGTGAAAACTGTTGTTTCTAGGACATATTAACAATTAAGGTCTCAGCTTCAGAACTCCCAGTGGGCTTTACTTCCTCATGTTCTGTTCCTGGATGAATCCATTTAGAAAATACATGGTTTCCTATGCTTACATTGGCAGCATGGGGTTGTTTGAATTTTGCTTGCCTGGGTATTATGAGCATTATTATGACAAACATATACTAATCAAAGATTCATATGACATAATCCCTACTTTGAAGATGTAAAATAATATACTTGCACAGAAGTTCTGATGTAGAGAACAGAGAAAGTTGCGGGAGGGGGCAACCTTTTAAAAAAAATTATTGCTCTCATAATGTGAAAGAAAATATGTTTCCAATAAGACACTCTTTTTGTAAGTTGCTCTGAGTATTTTTCTGTTGCTAAAGAGAAAGAGTAGCATTTTGTGTGTTATTTACTGTGGGCAAGAGAGGAGAATCTCTCAGAAGAGCTGAACTGAGAATCTCTCACTATGTTCTTTGCTCCTCCCTTTGTATGTGTGGAGGGTTGTGAATATCTGGACAGAGTTTACAGAATCAAGATGATGATGGCCTTCCTCACATCCTTTAGGTGTCTCTATTTTTTAATAAACTGCATTGATAAATTTTTATCATGACCAGAAAAGGTATGAAGGAAGGAAGGCTGAGAAACCATCTGTTGGCCACAACTTAGAAGCCTTTCTTTGAACTGAACCTTTTTTTTTTTTTTTTTTTTTTGCTCTGTTTCTGAAAAACAATGCAATAAGGATTGTATTTTGATGAACTTCTACACTGCCCTTTTCACTGTTTCTTTTTATTTGCCTATGTAGTTGACTTTATCCCTGTCAAATGTATGTGTTGAAGTGGAAGAAGTCATTTATTTTTATATTAAAAATAAAAGCATCAGTATTCTATAAAGAAACAAAATGTGCTGGAATGAGAGGCTAAGATGAGTCATCATAACCAGGCATTCAGCTGGATAGCAGATGATGTGACACTGGATATTGGATAAAGGATTTAATCTCTGAGTCTGTGTCTTTATCTATGAAAGAAGTATGTTAAACTAGGTGATATCAAAGTTATCACAATTATGACATCATCACTTCCTTTGGAGAGGTATATGTGGAAACTAGACCCTTGTATTCTGTAAAGAACAATTGTATTACGTAGTGTAATCTAACACCTCTGACCCTTCTCAAGAGTTTTACCAGCATTAACTCACTGCATCAATATCATTATGATGTTAGTAAGATAGGGGGTTATTATTATCCATAGAAAAATATGCAGAATCTGAGATTAAGATCTATAATAACCAATCCAAGTCCACACAGTGAATTCAACCAGAGCTGTATGCCCTGGGTGTACTAACATAGGTTTGATAAGTAATAATATATTGCTGTATTAGAATACTTACTGGCTTCCCACTGAACTTGCTTCTACTTGAGGAAAAAAAAAAAGTGTCCTCAATCTGGTTTGCATCCAGAATTCACTAATTAGCACTTACTGCCTCTTGAGAAATCTGTATGCAGGTCAAGAAACAACAGTTAGAACTGGACATGGAACAACACACTGGTTCCAAATAGGAAAAGGAGTATGTCAAGGCTGTATATTGTCACCCTGCTTATTTAACTTATATGCAGAATACATCATGAGAAACTCTGGACTGGAAGAAACACAAGCTGGAATCAAGATTGCTGGGAGAAATATCAATAACCTCAGATATGCAGATGACACCACCCTTATGGCAGAAAGTGAAGAGGAACTAAAGAGCCTCTTGATGAAAGTGAAAGAGGAGAGTGAAAAAGTTGGCTTAAGGCTCAACATTCGGAAAACGAAGATCATGGAATCCAGTCCCATCACTTCATGGGAAATAGACGGGGAAACAGTGGAAACAGTGTCAGACTTTATTTTTCTGGGCTCCAAAATCACTGCAGATTGTGATTGCAGCCATGAAATTAAAAGACGCTTACTCCTTGGAAGAAAAGTTATGACCAACCTAGATAGCATATTCAAAAGCAGAGATATTACTTTGCGACTAAGGCCCATCTAGTCAAGGCTATGGTTTTTCCAGTGGTCATGTATGGATGTGAGAGTTAGACTGTGAGGAAAGCTGAGTGCTAAGGAATTGATGCTTTTGAACTGTGGTGTTGGAGAAGATTCTTGATGTCCCTTGGACTACAAGGAGATCCAACCCATCTATCCTAAAGGAGATCAGTCCTGGGTTTTCGGAAGGACTGATGTTGAAGCTGAAACTCCAATGCTTTGGCAACCTCATGTGAAGAATTGACTCATTTGAAAAGACTCTGATGCTGGGAGGGATTGGGGGCAGGAGGAGAAAGGGACGACAGAGGATGAGATGGCTGGATGGCATCACCAACTAGATGGACGTGAGTTTGAGTGAACTCTGGGATTTGGTGATGGACATGGAGGCCTGGTGTGCTGTGATTCATGGGATTGCAAAGAATCAGACACAACTGAGAGACTGAACTGAACTGATATTCAGGTGATTGGTTCATGGTTGGGCTCCACTGTTTCAGGGTATCAGCTTCTGAGGTCATTAATGCTTGGTAGCGCATATACTGTTCTTTCTGGTTAAGACTTAATGCTTACTGAATGCTAATGAGTTTGAAATGCATATTTATGGTTAGCATTCCTTTAGAATCTTTAACTGAAAAGAAAGATAAAGTAAGGGAGAATACAAAGAGGTTATCTCCAAGTCTGCATAGCAGAAACAGAATATATTCCTAGAAATAGGTATATTGCAAGTAGTAAGCTACTGTGTGAGGTTTACAGACCCCCATAAGGCTTGCAAACCATCTCTTGGTGAATAGAGCATTTATAAGATGATGAACTGTTAATACATAAATTGCATTTTTAGTCTGCAGTTTCTGAAAACATGTCAATATACCATTTTTAAAATGTCATTTTGCTTTCCTAAGACAAGAGTACGTAAGTTCTGTGAATAAACTTGGATATTTGTCAAATCTGGATTATGTCAGAAAAAGACATGGCTCAAGATAGTGGTTTGGTTTATCTCCTTTGTCACGTGTGTTCTCCTGACAGGAATTTAATTATATGTATGTGATTCTCTTTGCCATGGTGACTATAAACTTACATTTAGTAATTTTATTTATAAAAACTAAAGCTCTATGCAGAATTAAAATATTAGTATCAGTTAACTGTTAGTTTTTTTTTTTTTTTTTCCTCCTAGACAGGGTCATATAACCTTGATTAAAAGAGAGAATCTTCTTACAGTAGATAATAGTTGGTATAAATTGAATGTTATAGCCTGTGATTTTTACATATAGAAAACAAAAGGAGAATAATTTCAATTTTTTAAATATTGAGATACCCAAATCAATTTTGAGTTTTAAGAGTTGAAAGACTCCATATGTAACAGTTTCCCAGTTTGTATAAATGCAGTTGCACAAGAACTTTTATCCTGGACATTTCTGGTTCTAGAAAAATCAGAAAAAAGTCTTCTATTGTTTTTTAAAAATAGGTAGAAACAGTGAACTAAAAGTCAGGGCACTCCAGTCTCATGCCATCTGTTTGTCCTTGGGCAAATTTCATTCCATCCTATGATATCAGAGCATTTTGTTCTGTAGCAGAGAAACCCAAAACCAATAAAGTAAAGCCTACGATATATTTGAGGAACTTGGAAGAAAAATGAAGTAGAAATTATATACTCTTTTACAGGCATGAAAATAAGCACCTTTATTATGCCTGTAAGACATTTTAATGATCTAATTTTTTTTAATATTCTCTTTATTAACTTTGTAAGGATGCTAAGGAATATGAATTTAAGGGAAACAGACACACGTGTTGGGCAGGGTCTAGATGGGCAGGAAACTAACTGGAATGTCATGAATCTTTATCTGAACATGCACACCAGATCCAAACAGTCTGTCTGGCTTGATTAGCAAAAAAATCAATCAGATCAGTTAGGCAGTTCAGTCAAGTCATGAATTAGTTAACTAGCTGTTATTTATCTGAATAGATTAGCTGATATGTTTATTTATTCAGCCAGCAAGTATTTTTGGAACATCAGTTATATGTCAGGCAATGTGCTGTGAACACACAGATGAAAGAGACATTCTTACCTTTAAGGCTTTTACTGATTCAACCATAGTCCAAGGCATTGAGTTAAATGCCATCTTAACAGAACCTGCTGTAGGCAGATGCTTGGTTAATTATTAACAACAGGGTGAGTTGAGGAGCAGTGGACAAGTGTCTATAGGATGAGACACTTCTGGTGAAAATAAAGTTAATTCAGGACAAAAGGAAAGAAAATACTTGGCAGAGGGCTTTGGGATTAGGGAAGTTTCTTGGCTTAGTTACTGCTTCCATTCTTTGATCTCAACTCAGATGGCATTCAGTAAGGACTGAGATTAACAGACCATGTTTCTAATCTTTTTTTACATTTACCACTAGCCCAAATTGACCAGCTTCTTTGTTGCCTAGTATCATCTAGAGACTTTTCCTTTCTTTCATCTTTGATAGACAGAAGGACCGAAAAGCATGTGAGTAGGGAAAATATTTCACAGATAAGTAACATGGCCAGGGAGAGGGAACAAAGAGCCACTGCTCCATATGCTAAGATGGGCTGCATAATGGAGAAATCACATACTACCTTAGAATGTCAGTGATAATGCTGACAGTCCATCACTCTTGTTAATGAATAGATGAATAGAAGTAAATGAAGCCCCAACATGTGAAGAAACAGTGATTTGCATTTAGGCCTTGTGTGTGCCGCTCACTGATAGTTAGACCACAGCATGAAAAACTATGGGAAAATGTTTAAATGTCTTTTTTTCAGTGCTCTTCTTGGTAGTCTTCAATTCCTACTGGATAGATGGCACTTGGGTATCTATGATCATTCTGCACTGAGGCTTTAGTATTCAGTATGATTACCATTTAAAAACTATTCAGTTAAAGCTATGTCTAGTGAGAAAGGAAGAGGCCATGCTAAATACTCAGTGCTAACAAAACCCAGCTATTCCAAAAGTGTAAAATCATCTTGGCTTCTGGTGTTAGGATGGTGGCACTGGGGATTTGAAGGGATGGTGCTGTAATTAAAAGACTTAAGTCATGGACTGTAATGACCTTGTGAACAGCACAGCTGCCAAGAAGACAAGGAATTCTTTTAGATCATTCATGAGAGAGTGAAGATTTTGTCTTTGTTCTAAAATAATATGAAATGCTGAGATTCAGTTTAAAAATTCTGTCTAGTTCAGAAGTTTATTTTTAAAATGGGGGTCATATCTGACATAAGATTTTGCTGCAGTGTTTTTTCCTGCCACAATATTAATATTAATAACCTACATTCAACATTAACTTAGTTACTTCAATATTATAACTATCAACGTATTTGTTTAAATAGATTAAAAATAGCTGAATGCTGCTCTAGAAGCCATCTGTCAAGTTAATGTTTTATTGCTCTTTCCAGATTTCAGTGTGGATCATATAGTAGAATTGAATTAATTTGTCAAATTTTTATTCAGTTATACTTGTGTGACCACTAAGGATTGCCAGTAGATTCTGCTTAGAATTTAATGAAAGGAGCTCTGAAAGGTGTGAGACAATTGTATAATCAATAAGCCTGAATTCAAGCATATCTGAAGTTTGAGTGGGCTCTGCAGATTTAGTCTCTAAAGCATTTTTTTAAAGGGACATTTTGATTTAATTGAAGGGGAGAGCTAAATAAGGAAGAGGAAATGAGTGACAAGGTGACATAGTTATTATGATACACAGTAATTTTGGCTTTGGATCTGGGTTTTAGTGTAGCAGGGAAAGAATCTGGAGGTGGGAAGAGAACAGGATGAATTTGAGAAGAGGGGATTAACGAATTAAAGGTTCAGATAGAGTAAGTGGCTTCAAAGGATACAAAACCAAGGAGTGATAAGGGATTCCCATTTTACTTAAATTCTTCTTAAATGAGCATTAAGATATTGAAGCAGAAACCTTAGAAATTATGTTGTATTAACCGATTAAATACTTACTAAGTAGCTTTTGCACTCAAAGTTCAGTTAGGCAGTTGTAGTGTATCCAGAGCTTTGACATCTGATGGCTACAGGCAGGAGTCCACAAACTAGAGTCCCCCAGCCAAATTAGGCCACTACCTGTTTTTGTGCTACCTGGGGGCTAAGAAAGGCTTTTGCATTTTTTAATGGTTGAAATAAAATCAGGACTATTTAGTGACATATGAAAATTATATGAAATTCAAATATGAATGAAGTTTTATTGAAATACATCTAGACTTTAAAAAAAAAAAGCATTTGGTTAATGGCTGCATTCCTGCTATAAGAGCAGAATTGAATAATTGAAGCAGACCATGTAATCTGTAAGCTCTTACATATTTACTCTGACCCTCTGTAGAAAAATATTTCTGAGTTCTGGTCTGAAATGCGGGCTTCAGTGACTTCAGAGTCAAGATTTATTGAGGACTTTTGTGTGCTGGGCATTTTTCTCTGAGCTCTATTCATCTCATTTAATCCTCACAGCACTTTCATGAGATAGCTGCTATCTGCCTACAATGCGGGAGACCCAGGTTCAATCCCTGGGTTAGCAAGATCCTCTGAAGAAGGAAATGGCAACCCACTCCAGTACTCTAGCTTGGAAAAATCCTGTGGATGGAGGAGCATGGTAGGCTACAGTCCATGGGGTCGCAAAGAGTCGGACATGACTGAGTGACTTCATTCACTTTGAAATAAGAAGTTGACACACAGAAATGTTAACACCTTGCCCTTAAATCACACAGGTATTAAGTGATGGAATTGAGATTTGAACCCTGGTGATATGACTCCAAAAAGTATGCTATACACTTTCTAGATCTCAATTTCCCATCTTTAAAATATGGATTGTATACTTTTTAAGATACTTATTATTAGATAGAGTTTGTTAACCATGTATAAAGCCCTTGGTATAAACAATTGATTTACAATATAGTCTTCATTTCTTTTTACCTTGTATGCCAATTTTTTGTAAGACTCTCCTAGTTTACTTATTAACATAAAAACTTGAGATTCTGGACCTAGAGATTTTGGAATGAAGACTGAATTTATACTTTGTGAAGAATATCCCTGAGTTAGTTCAGTGCACATGGTTAGGGTGGCACTTGGAGAAATCTTGGGTCATTGTGGGTATGAAGAGGGAAAGAAGAATAGCTTCTGCCCTCCAGAAAGATAAAACTTGTGTATGTAAATATGTAACTATGATGCTGCTGCTGCTACTGCTAAGTCGCTTCAGTTGTGTCTGACTCTGTCTGACCACATAGATGGCAGCCTACCAGGCTCCCCCATCCCTAATGAACATCAAAATCCAAAGTTATGAACAGGTGCTATAGAAATTCAGATGAAGGAGAGCTTATTGTAGGAATAAGAATTAAAATTATGGAATAAGAGATAAGAAAGGTCACAAAAACATATTAAGATAGAGAGTACTGGCCAACTAGATATGCTATCCTAAATGAATGAATAAACTAATGTGGAAACTAACTTGCGAGGGCATTCACAAGACTTTCCTGAAAACTCAGGCTGTCCAGGTGTCTGTCAGAAGTAGACTTAGGGGCCCTGCACAAGAATGAATCTTGGTGAGCACTCTCAGGGAGTTTACTGGTAAGTCTGGGAAGCAGTGATGGAAACAATGGTTCCGCTACAGTATTGAATGTTCAGTCACAAATATATTATCAACCTTGTATATCAAAAAGGAAGAGGTACTCATCCCACCTTGGGGAAGCAAGTGGGTTACATTGATGAGTCAACAGTACTGGTAAGAAGGTAGATGAAACATGAAAACTATTATGTGCAAAAGAACAAGAATAACCAAAGGATATCAATGGAGCAATTAAGTTCAGTTCAGTCACTCAGTTGTGTCTGATACTTTGCAACCCCATGGACTACAGCACGCCAGGCCTCCCTGTCTGTTACCAACTCCTGGAGGTTACTCAAACTCATGTGCGGGAATCAGCGATGTCATCCAACCATCTCATCTTCTGTTGTCCCCTTCTCCTCCCGCTTTCAATCTTTCCCAGCATCAGGGTCTTCAAATGAGTCAGTTCTTCGCATCAGCTGGCCAAAGTATTGGAGCTTCAGCTTCAGCATCAGTCCTTTCAATGAATATTCAGGACTGATTTCCTTTAGGCTGGACTGGTTGGATCTTCTTGCGGTTCAAGGAGCAATTCATGATGATGCTAAAGAATAACAAACAGTTTTTCTACCAAAATATGACCTAAATGCAGAAGGCTTAGGTAAAAATTGTTTAGTGGCCAAGTCATGTCTGACTATTTTGTGACCCCATGGACTGTAGCCCTCCAGGCTCCTCTGTCCATGGAATTTCCCAGGCAAGAATACTGGAATGGGATGCCATGCCCTCCTCCAGATCTTCCTGACCCAGAGATTGAACCCATGTCTCTTTCATCTCCTGTTTTGGCAGGCAAGTTCTTTACCACCAGTGCCACCTGGAAGATCATCTTCTTGTATAGTGAAATGAAGTGAAAGTCTCTCAGTTGTGTCCAACTCTTTGTGACCCCGTTGACTGTAGCCCACGAAGCTCTTCTGTTCATAGGATTCTCCAGGCAAGAATACTGGAGTGGGTAGTCATTCCCTTCTCCAGGAGATTTTCCCAACCCAGATTGCAAAACCAGTTCTCCTATATTGCAATTATATTATGAGCTCTTCTTTTAGCTTAGTTAATTCTTTTCTCATTTCATCTAAAATGTCCTAAAATATTAGAGAAATACAGCAAAGAAATACTGTTAAAAATTCTTGCTCATATAAAATTTTACAAATGTATGAAATATTAGCTATTTTTTCTCCCAGAGTCATATCTGTGTGAAAGTTCACCTGGGGCAGTGGCCTCAACAGTGTCTGGAGATTGCAGTACCTCTATTCTTGAGCCTATAGCAGTAATTGAGACTCTGTCTCCAAACCAAGAGTGTAGGTGCTGTTTCACAGGATATACATATTTTCAAATTTGTTAAATGTATTGACAACTTGTTTTCCCTTTGACAGTGTATGTGTGTCTCAGTTTAAAAATTTGAATCTGCCTCCTTATTTTTGTTTTTTAAACTATGAATCAAATTAATTGAAGTGATATACCGTGTGGTCTGGGCTTCCCCCATAGCTAAGGGGTAAAGAAGCTTCTTGCACTGCAGGAGCTGCAGGTTAGATCCCTGGGTCAGGAAGATCCTCTGGAGGAGGACTTGGAAACTCACTCAAGTATTCTTGCTGGGAGAATCCCACAGAGAGTGGAGACTAGCAGGCTGCAGTCTATAGGGTCACAAAGAGTTGGACATGACTGAAGTGACTTAGCATGAACCATGTGGGTCTACATTTTTTATTTCCTAGATTACTTGTGAGATGAGTTTTGTTTTTGTTTTATTTTATTATATACTTAAATTGCCATTACTGTGGACTTTCCTGTTTATTTGATTTGCTCATTTTTCAGTTGGATTTTAAATTTTATTACTTATTTTATGAGTTTTTAATAATATCCAAGTATTGTTCATATATCAGTTATATGTACTACTAATACTTTCCTCATGTGATTTTTTCCCCTTTGTTTATGGTAAGGTTTTTCTTATTGAAATATTTTATTCTGGTGTAGTCAATTTTATTCATGATTTTCATTATGATTTGTGTTATTTTAGAAATTCTTCCCTATATTGAAATGATAAAAACACGTCTCCTGTATTTCTTCTAAGTGCTTAAAATTCTAGTGTTTCAATTTGGATTGTTAATCCATCTGGAATTTATATTTGTGTATGTTATAAGTGCATTATAGTGGCTAGAGTTTAAGTGGAGAATGGATAGTAGTTAAGTGGGCAGGTGTCCTGTGTGCCAGGAGTGTACAGTATTGGAGGAGAAGTAGATTGCAAATAAGTTGTGCTGTTTAGGACTGGTTGGCAAGGTTTGGGATATATAATAGTTCAAGGGCTGCTGTGACCACAGCAGACTGGGTGCCTTAAGTCACAGAATTGCATTTCTCACAGTACTGCATCCTGGAAGCCCAAGATCAAGGTGTTGGAAGGCTTGGACTTTTTTAGGCCTCTACTGGCTTGAAACTGTCTTTTCCCTGTGTCCTCACATGGTCCTTTCTCTATCTGTACACATCTTTTGTGTCTCTCTGTGTGTCCAAACATCCTTCTCTTAAAAAGACAGTGTGTTTTGCAAGTCTCTTGTAAATGTGTGACCATACTTCCATAATTAAAAAAATATATATATAAAAGAAAGAGGAAAAAAATAAAATAGGAGTCAGGATCTGCTTCATAAAGTGGAAGTTCCCCAAACACATATAGGTGTTCAATAAACATAATGTGTGTGTGTGTTAGTCACTTAGTCCTGTCTGATTCTTTGTGACCCCATGGACTATAACCCACCAGGAAATAGTAGATGTCTATTATAAAAGTGCTTTGAGTAAAGAACATATATCTAAATATATCTATGGAGATGTTCTTGGTTACTAGAAGCACAATTTATAATTTTCCTTTTGTGTTAACCATATTTTCCTTAATAAGCATGTGAAGTGAAGTGAAATCACTCAGTCATATCCAACTCTTTGCGACCCCATGGACTGTAGCCTACCAGGCTCCTCTGTCCATGGGATTTTCCAGGCAAGAATACTGGAGTAGGTTGCCATTTCCTTCTCCAGGGGGTCTTCCTGACCCAGGGATTGAACCCAGGTCTCTTGCATTGTAGGCAGATGCTTTACCATCTGAGCCACCATGGAAGTTAATAAGCATGTACTGCACAAGTAATAATTTTAAAAGCATTATTCTGAGAAAATAATAAAAGGATGCTAGTCGTACTGGATCAGAGTTTACCCCAACAGCCTCACTTAACCTAATCACCCATTTAAGGTCCTATTTTCAAATATAATCACACTCTGAAATACTGGGCCTCAACATAGGAATTTGGTAAGACAGAAGGACACATTTTAGCCCATAACGGGATATACTGGTTTGTTAAAATTTTAGGACAACTTCACATGTAAATATCTCCTGGAAAGCAGTCATGGTAGCTCTGGGCTTTCAGAGATGAGAGTGGAAACTGCCAGGCCTCTGAAGGTCTAGGCCTGGCACTGACATGGTACCATTTCTGCTTTGTTCCCTTGGTCAGCAAAAATCACAGGGCCAGCACAAATTCTCAGGGAGGGGAAATAGACTCCACACATAAGAACAGAAAGAATTATTGGTGGCCATGATTGCAGACTAAAAATGTAGTCACTGAGGTGAGAAGAGAAAGTGAGAGTTCACTTTCAGATTCCAAGGAAGGAGAATAATTTGAGAAGCCTTTATTTCAGAGTTTTAAACTTGGCAGAGTAATCAAATAGGATATGAAACAGAGGAAGTCCTGGTTTCATCAGTCAGTAGGGACTTGGTGAACAATGAGATTTGGGGGATACAAAAGATCATGGATTTGAATTTGATTTAAATTCCATGTATGGGGGCGGGGACAGTGACAAAAGAGCTACAACTGCACACACACAAGTGTGTGGCTCAAAGAGAGGAAACGGGAGGTACAAAGACACTGGCTTCCTTGAGTCACGTGGAGGAAATGGAAACCAGAAAGGAGGCAATTATAGATGCCATCTTCATCTCAGAGGCACATACAGTTTCTGCTGCAAGACCCAGGTCCTACCTTTCATTCAGATTGTCATCTATCAGACTCCTCTCCTCTGATGACATGAGCAGAATTGAGATAAAATCTAGCTTTATTTTGGGAGATACTGAGGGGGGAGATTTATCATTGAAGATTTTTTTTTTTTTTTTTTCCTGAACAGCAGATTGCTTGCAGAGAGCTTATGTTCTTGTGGTGCCTTTGGTTGGGTTGATTGTTTTCAGATGGCACATGAGTCAGTCAGTTAAGTTGCTCAGTCGTGTCCAACTCTTTGCAACCCCATGAATCTCAGCACGCCAAGCCCTCTCTGTCCATCACCAACTCCCGGAGTCTACTCAAACTCATATCCATCGAGTTGGTGATGTCATCCAGCCATCTCATCCTCTGTTGTCCCCTTCTCCTCCTGCCCTCAATACCTCCCAGCATCAGGGTCTTTTCCAATGAGTCAATTCTTTACACGAGATGGCCAAAGTATTGGAGTTTCAGACTCAGCATTAGTCCTTCCAGTGAACACCCAGGACTGATATCCTTTAGAGTGGACTGGTTGGATCTCCTTGCAGTCCAAGGGACTATGGCACATACACCTCACCAAGTCTTCCAGAAGAGCCTGTGGCAGGGATCAGTAAATGAGTGTTCCTGGCCTGTTGCATGATTTTGTAAATAAAGTTTTATTGGAACATAGCCACACTCATCTGTTTTTTGTATTATCTGTGGTTTTCCTGCCAGCGTGGCAGAGTTGAAATGTTGAGAAAGAGACCATATGACCCACAATAAAACATTTATTTTCTAGCCCTTTTCAGGAAGAGTTTTCCAACTCCTGAAGTATAATATTGAATTATATAATATATATATTATACAATTTATATATATTACAGAAAGTATAATAAGTTTCTGAAAACCGTTGGCATTTATCAGGCAGATAAATGGTAACCTAGGGTGATGGAGAAAGTCTTAGTAATTGGCAAGCCACTGTTGAGGGTCACAGAGACCATGCTTGAGAAGGTTTATTCGGAAAAGTCAGGCAGTAACAGTCCCCAAGACAGTTGCCAGATTCAGCAAATGAAAATAACAGAATATTCAGTCACATTTGAATATCAGATTAAAACATGTCTTTTTTAAAAGTATATGTATATGATTTTAGGGACATACTTATACTAAAAGAGCCTTGTTGTTTGTCTGATATTCAATGTTAACTGTGGGGGTCCTGGATTTTCTCTGTAATTGGTAGTCCTCAAGCATCAGAGTGTTGTGAAGGAGTATGAACACAGACTGCCTAAGTTCAAATATCGCCTTGATCTCTCCCTGACTGAGTGACTTTTGGTATCATATTTAGTCCTCAGTGGCCCAGTTTCCTCATCTGAACTGTAAGAATAATAACAAAGAATTAAGTGGGGGGGAGGAATATGAGAATAGTGTAGGATTAAGTGAATTCATGTATACATCCATCACAACTCTTGATTATGTGTTTACTTTTACTAATCATGCAAAATAAATCAGGATGAGTGAAACTTTGAATCTTCCTAAATACAAATCATCCAGGGGAAGTTTCCTTGGAAAAGAAAATGGCAACCCATTCCAGTGTTCTTGCCTCAAAAACTCCTTGGACGGAGGAGCCTGGTGGGCTGTAACCCATGGGGTTGCAAAGAGTCAAACATGACTGAGCAACTAAAGCTTACTTCCTTAGTGTATATATGTTAATCCCAGCCTCTGCCCACTCCCCATTTCCCCTTTTGTAAGGATAAGTTTTTTTTTCTATGTCTTTGAGTCAATTTTTTTTTTTTTTTGGAAATGTTTATCTGTATTTTTTTTTTAAGATTCCACAATAAGTGATATCATATGATATTTGTTTTTCTCTGACTGGCTTACTCCATTTAGTCTGATAATAGGTCTACCCAGTTGCTACAAATGGCATTATTTTAACGATTTATTTAAATTCATCTCAAAAATTACTGTTTCCTTATTTACAAGTTCTCTGCCTTTAACCCCTGTTCATCTTTCTAACAATGTTATTCACATAAGCAGAGCTCCTTGTGTAATGTTATTTGTATCCAAGCCTTTTCAGTATTTTAGTCTTAAATAGTTCTGCCTAGTGGCTGTGTGCTGGAAATAGTGGCACCAGCTTTCTCTTGGCATGGATTCCTTGTATATCTGTAGTATAAGGCTTTTATTTGTGTCCTGACAATAACAAATGACTTATGGAAATTCTGGGTGGTTGAGTAATAGATGTCCTGAATGAATTGTCCAAGAATAATGCAGCACACTCTGAATTACAAAATATTTCAGTAATTATGACAATGCAGGGAAATAATTTACAGTTATTTTTCAGAATTCATTAAGAATTTTAAGTGATTAGGAGTTTAGATATATGTGTTATTGAGTCCGTACCAGCAAATTATCTATCTTATTTGTATGAGGAAGAGAAATGTTATGGGAGGAGAAGTTAAAGTAAATGAATAAATATGAAAAAATATTCTAAGGAATGCAAAACTGTGCAAAGATGTAATATGTCTCTAAGCCAACACAATTTAGTTTGATACATGATCTTTTTATTTCACTGTTTTAAAATGCATCCCACAGCCCAAACCATTCTTTACTCTTCTCCATGGGGAAATATGTGAAGACAGGCAGTTCCACACAGGTCTGCCCCACTGGAAGGTTTTTATTTCAGTGCTATCAACTTCTATTCTCTGCAATCATTTTTCTTGTATTCTCAGTATCCATTGTTTTCAGTAATTCACTTGAGTGATCTGAAAACCGCTGAGAGCAACTGTGAGAAATCTGCCTGCTGACTTTGTTGAGAGTGAATTTTCAGAAGGAGGTTATTTCTGAGTCTATAGACAATAAATAAATGGACTGAAATTAAATTATCATTATCTCACACAATCACCTTGATAAGAAAATACAATTTTATTGTTTTTTGCTGTATAGAAATGCCCTTAAGTCATATCTGGTAACCTTGATTCCCTAGTACTATGTATTAGAATATTTACTGTTTTCCTAAAGGGAGGAAGCAGAGCTAGCTCTCAGCTTCTCTTACTCATGGCCTGCCTTCTCCTTGATCATCTATCCCATGATTGTGTAGCAGCAGCTATTCTATTGTACAAGGTAATACATTCAATATAACCAGTGAATAAGATCACAGGAAAAAAAAAAAATAAGAAAACGAGTTACAAGGTTAATTTGATTGTCTAAGCAGTTACACCTGAAATGTACTCAGAATATCTCTCTGATTGTTATTGTCATTATTCTGATCATCAGTATCAAAGTTCTCATCATTTTCACTGATGATATTTTAGTAATTTTAAGGCCCTACCTGTATGATATTACAGTAACAGATTTACCTAATTCAATCACCTTAAATAAGTCAAATCTTTTTTTTTTTAATTAATAAAGGTTATCAGCTCAGTCTGATTGTTATAAATAGTGTGACTAATACCTTACCATTCCCATGATGATTGGAATACTTGTCAGCCTGCTCTCAGCTGACTAACTTCCAAATAACTGTGGAACCTCATCATCTGCTTTTTTTTTTGGCTTCAAATATGTGTGTACATAGAATGAGTAACAGGTCTCTGTACTCTTGAGATTGGAAGGAATTCTCTATGTTATGTAGTCTATTGTTGTAGTGAGGGTGGCTTTGTCTCACGGAAGTCACCAATGTACCCACTAGTCTGCTGCTGCTAAGTCGCTTCAGTCGTGTCTGACTCTGTGCGACCCCATAGACGGCAGCCCACCAGGCTCCCCGGTCCCTGGGATTCTCCACGCAAGAACACTGGAGTGGGTTGCCATTTCCTTCTCCATTGCATGAAAGTGAAAAGTGAAAGTGAAGTCGCTCAGTCATGCCCGACTCTTCACGACCCCATGGACTGCAGCCGACCAGGCTCCTCTGTCCATGGGATTTTCCAGGCAAGAGTACAGGAGTGGGGTGCCATTACCTTCTCCGACCCACTAGTCTAGGATTGTTTTATCTGTTCATCTATTGAAGAGGCAGTTCTTTGGTCATAAATAATTCATTTCACCAAGTTCTTATATTTGCATACATTAAAAATAAATTCTTGCCATGCAAGTTTTTTGGATACAATTATTGATTTCCAATCTGTTTGATTTCCTTAGTTGGTGCCAATAGAAAAAAAAAAAAAAAAGTGCCCAATTAGATGAGTGTGATTTAAAGGGATCAAGTATTATAATAGACATGTTTATTAGCACTTCCTCTGTGACAGTAAGTTATTTATGGATATTAACTCATCTAATCTTTTAGAAACTCTATATCACTAGTTTCTCTATTTTTATATAAGATTTTGCTGAGATAAAGAGCCCCAAGGTACCAAGCTAAAAAGTAGTAAAGTCAAAAATTAAATTTGACTTATTCCAAAGTTTAAAACACTCATACATAACAAAACCCTGCTCAAAACCAATGGAAGTTTTGCCTCATTGTAGGAAGAAATTTACATTTGTGTCTTGCTTATAACTAAAGCATTAAAAGTCCTGGGATTTGCAGGAGGAGGAGGATGCAAAGGGAAATCTTGACAGATGAGAATTTACTGCTTCCCCTTTACTTTATAGAGTGTGTCCTGAAGGAAACTGGAAAAGAAAGTATTTAAGCCAGCCTTTTCCTTGTGGAAGAAAATAATGATACATATGTAACAAGCGTTGGGGGTTGGGGCATCAGTCAACAGGAGACTCTAGAGGCAGCTGAGGTATGTGAGACAAAGGAAAGGGGAAGGAGGACTTTTTTTCTTTTCCCTTTTTTTCCATTATGAATGTGATCTTATTTTTAGCACTTTCTTGAGAGTAATCTCAAGAAAAGTTTTAACTGATTTAACTGATTTTTAATTATTTCTAGGGACCAGACTGTTTCTTGGGATGTAATTGACTTTAAAGTTATAAAAGAAAGGCCAAACTAATATGGTCTGTAATTTTTTTGTACTACTACTACAAATGCTAATAATCAATATAATCACTGGAGCTTCCTTTCTTGTCTAAAATTTTGTTTAGCTCATATTTTAACATGACTCTATCTAGTCTTCACAGCACCCACAAAAGTATTATTATTATTCTCTTTCACCAGTTTCTTTTTTCAGACAGGTACATCCAGTAACTGCTTTAGTTAGTTGTAACATTATTAATTATTGATGTCAAAATGGAAAACATGGAAACTGTTACTGGTGTAATAATAATAACAGTTGTTTTTTTCTCTTAAATTTTTTTTTGTACTTAGGTATGCTCAAGGCAAACTTTTATTTTTTTTAACACTATAGTATTCATGTGTGTAACTAGCACGCTTAGAAATATTTTCTATGAATGTCTTTGTAGAGAGTGTATAGTGCAGCCCAGAGTGGTGAACATAGTATTTCTGAGAAATAACACTACTCTGATTCATTTCTACAACTAGCACTCTTTTCAGATGCATCTTTTACACAGTTGTCCTTGAAGAATATATACCATACCAAGCTAACTTAAAAAAAATATTATCTATAATTTTTCAACTATTCTGTAAGCCTAACATAATTACTGCAGTACGTCCATGAAGAAATTGAAACAGAGGAAGGTTAAATGTTTGATGTAAAACAAATGCTTCATCCTGCTAAGAACAATGGAAAAGCCTGGATATTATGCATGAAACATTGTAAGAAGACTGTCAAGTGGAAAGAAGGTAGCAGAGCCAGGAACAACCGTGCTGGTTAGGTTCCTGGGTTTCTTGTTGGCTTATACATCTCAGAATTTCAGTGAACACATAGGCAACTGTTAAGTGCCAACAGGCACAGACAAAAATGGTCGAATAAAAGCCTATGCTTCCAAATCTGAGGATCTAGAAAGGGGTAGCCTACAAGGCAGAAAAATGTTAGCCAATAGCCACCCCAAACACTACAGGAAACACACGTACACACACATAGTTGTCCCATCCCCACCCATGCAAGCAAAGGCCAAGTGAGAAGTCTAGGTGTCAGCCCTTGCCCTGCTGTAATGGGGTGTTTCCATCTCCCCATTAGTGTGTTCTTAGAGAATGCTCAGTGAAACAGACTTGCATCCCCATCTGGGAAGAATGAGGCACGTTTCTCTCTCACTACTAGAGTGCTGTGAGGGGAGGCTAAATGAAAACTCAGGACTTTGACCACCACACAGCCGTAACAAGGCCATCCTCTTATCTCCACATTGTCAAGGAAGGCTATGTGGGGAGCAATAACAAGGCACCTCAAACTNGACTTGCATCCCCATCTGGGAAGAATGAGGCACGTTTCTCTCTCACTACTAGAGTGCTGTGAGGGGAGGCTAAATGAAAACTCAGGACTTTGACCACCACACAGCCGTAACAAGGCCATCCTCTTATCTCCACATTGTCAAGGAAGGCTATGTGGGGAGCAATAACAAGGCACCTCAAACTATCCCTGCCAGGGATGTCAGCGGATACCTTGTGGGGAGTCAGAACAACCATGCCTGCACAACAGTAATGAAAAATAGCCCCATGAATATCAAAAGAGGCCAAATAGGGAACCTGGACTTCTGTTCCACTGGGTAGTAATGAAGAGGTGCCCCATTTATCCTAGCATAATTTCTGAGTTGCATCTTCAACTCTTTTTGACTTTTAAATTTAGGAACTGCACTACAGTGCCTGAATGCTCAGTCACTCAGACATGTCCAACTCTTTTTGACCCTATGCACTGTAGTCCATGAGGCTCCTCTGTCCATGGAATTTTCCAAGCAAGAATACTGGAGTGGATTGCCATTTCCCATACCAGGGATCTTTCCGACCCAGGAACTAAAACTGGGTTCCCTACATTTCCTGCATTGGCAGGCGGATTCTTTACCACTGAGTCACCTGGGAAACCCTAGTATGTGCTATAAGTCTTCAGCAGTGTTCTTTAAATCAGGGTGTATTCTCCCTGAGATATGTATAAAATGATTTAGTTGGGTGTAGAATTAAAATCCTGAAAGATGATGCTGTGAAAGTGCTGCACTCAATATGCCAGCAAATTTGGAAAACTCAGCAGTGGTCACAAGACTGGAAAAGGTCAGTTTTCATTCCAATCCCAAAGAAAGGCAGTGCCAAAGAATGCTCAAACTATCGCACAGTTGCACTCATTTCACANAGGGAGGCCTGGCGTGCTGCGATTCATGGGGTTGCAAAGAGTCGGACACGACTGAGCAACTGAACTGAGAATTAAAATGTTATATTTTGCACTAATATTTGGTTATCTCATCCTTTCAAATACCTGTTCATATTTTAATTAAATAACAGTATATGCAATAGTCTGGCAGGCTGTAGTCCATAGAGTCGCAAACATGACTGAGCATTCACACATGCAAATATCCAATAGTACCTGCACAGCATTAATGTATAAAAACACATATTGGGGAGATATGCTCAGTTTTTTTTGTTTTTAGTGACTGGATTCATCATGCCAATACTTGGAGACAACTGCTTTAAATCATTACTATATAAAACATTTTCTGTCCTAATAAAATGAGTTGGTCTCTGGAATTAGAACAGATACTTAGAAAAGTGAGAAGGGCATGGCCAAAAAGATTTGGAAGGTTCAGGAGACAAGTATGGTTTTTACTATGATTAGTCTGATTGGACACAGGGACATACCTAGGCAGCCACTTACTCTGTTACCTAATAACGTAGTTCTGCCAAAGACTTTAAAATGTAATTCTTTAAAGCCTTCAGGTAAAGGAAGAAGAGCAGGGCAGTATGTTAAGTGGCATATGAGAAAAGTGCTGAAATTGCCTATCCCACGTGAAGTCCTCTGGGCTAAGGTGGCAAGGCAGCCTGGCATGGGTAGGGTTTCCTATACCCTCTAATTCAGCATCTGACAGGGTAAGATGTAGCTGTAACAGTGCTTCTGAAACTTTGAAAATTGAATTAATTCCATTAATATATAATGTCTCTAAACCCCAAGGGGATCACGCTTGAATGGCATTTAATCAGTGATATCACTACATCTAAAAAAAGAATGATTCCAATGAAGTGTAGAATTGAGATTCAGAAAGTGAAGATCTACTTGATGTTTGAGTGAATACTGCTCTACCAAGGAAGACTCTAAATTTGGGAGATAAAAACAAACTTGCTGATTTAACTTTACTGGAAATTAAATGTAATACTATTACTATCAATACCTCATTGCCCTGGATCTTTTATTTCATACTTACCAAACAAGCTTCTGCTGAAAAAACATGTGCTCCCAATAATCTTGCTAATAACAACTCAAAGTGGTTGATCATTTCTATGTGCCAGACACTGTTCTGGGTGCTTTATATGTATTTGTTCATTGAATTCTTTTAAGAGCACTCTGAAGTGGAAGTCATTATTAACCTTGTTGTACAAATGAAAGGACCCAGTTCCACAGAGACTAAGAAACTTGCTCAAGACCTAATTGTTGGTAAGTGGCAGAGCTGGGGCTCACAGTGGGCCAGTCATAACTCAAAGTCTGAGATCTTAATCATTGTGAAACATGGCCTTGTTGAATCTGGACTAAGGGAAGTCTTGGAAGCAGGGTAGATACTTAATCACTGGAATAATGTGACTACTGTTTTCTATTAATGAAAGTGATTGAGGTATAATGCTTAGAAGTACATTGATCAGTCTTGTGCATAGTCAGTTAGCAGGACTTACACAGAAAGACTAATCTCTTTAAGTTACTAAGAACTTTTGGTCTTTGGACTTGAAATCCTGACTGCTGGCTCTAGATGTATGGGTACTATAAGGGTATTACATTTATAAGCCCTTATTGAATAAAATACCATCAGGATCATCCCATCAGAAATCTAGTGTAATACTACAAGAAGCTTTATTAGAAATAGTGATGCAGGTATGTACTATAAATGTGATTTTTATAGATGATTTGAGATTTTTAAGACTGAGTATAAAGTCATGTGAGCTCATGTGTCAATTTTAATTTTTGTGCTAATCTCATTTGCTGCATCTGAAAACTGTTATTTCTTAAAATAATCAAGTTATTAATAGAACAATATTGTAGAGATCAGTTGAGGGTTTCTGTTTTGTCCGATTAATTGAAAACAATGAGCCAGTTATTTTGCCAGCAAAATGGATTTGTTCAGAAGCAGCAAAAACTGCAATATGAGACATGCAGTTATGGTGAACTTCATACAAGAGTATTAAAAAAGAGAGAGAGAAATGCTTTAATGTAGGAAAAGGGGAAATTGAGAGGGGCTGTAATAATCAAGATGTCCATAGGTGGAAACTGGTAGTTTGAAGCACGCCAGCTGTTCATTGACTGAGTTGTGACAGTTTCTCATTGGCTGAGTTGTTGCCAGGCAAGGGAGATCTTTCTTTCCCTGCTTGTGGTAGTAAAGTAGTATCACTCCATACCACAGATGCTAGGTATGTATGTCTTTTTCACTTGGCGTCTATATTAACTTAGGATGGTACATGATTCCCTTTCTGGGCTCCTAACAACCAGTTCATCCTAAAGGAAANTGCCAGGCAAGGGAGATCTTTCTTTCCCTGCTTGTGGTAGTAAAGTAGTATCACTCCATACCACAGATGCTAGGTATGTATGTCTTTTTCACTTGGCGTCTATATTAACTTAGGATGGTACATGATTCCCTTTCTGGGCTCCTAACAACCAGTTCATCCTAAAGGAAATCAGTCCTGGGTGTTCAATGGAAGGACTGATGCTAAAGCTGAAACTCCAATACTTTGGCCACCTCATGTGAAGAGTTGACTCATTGGAAAAGACCCTGATGCTGGGAGGGATTGAGGGCAAGAGTAGAAGGGGACGACAGGGGATGAGATAGCTGAATGGCATCACCAACTTGATGTACATGAGTTTGAGTAAACTCCTGGAGTTGTTGATAGATAGGGAGGCCTGGTGAACTGTGATTCATGGGGTCGCAAAGAGTCGTACATGACTGAGCGACTGAACTGAACTCCATTTAGGTGAGGTTTCCCTTTAGCATCTTTCAAGTTCATTTGTAGGACTCAAAAATGTTTCAAAAAGTAAAGTTGATCATTTGGTAAACTCCTATTGTGTAGGGCAAGTTCTTCTCCCTGAGAAATTACTCCTGAGAGTTGGTTTGTGTCAGCTCCTACAGGCAGGAACAGCTGCTAAGCTATTTTTCTCTTGACATTTACAAAAACAACTTTCAAGTTGTTGCTGTAGTTTTAAAAGTATATATATTTCTTTCTATTCTCTTTTCTCTCCAAACTTGTCTCAGGTGATCCTATCACCATCTGCCATGGTGATGTCCTCTTGTAGCCCTTTAGGTTCCTTCTGGCTGAGATGAACATCTGGAGACCTGGGGTCATCTGTCAGCTCAGTTCAGTCACTTAGTCATGTCTAACTCTTTGTGACTTCATGGACTGCAGGATGCCAGGCTTCCCTGTTCATCACCAACTCCCAGAGCTTGCTCAGACTCATGTACCTTGTGTTGGTGATGCCATCCAACCATCTCACCCTCTGCCGTCCCTTTTTGTCCTACCTTCAAACTTTCCCAGAATCAGGATCTTTTCCAAGGAGTCAGTTCTTTGCATCAGGTGGCCAAAGTATTGGAGCTTCACATCAGTCCTTCCAATGAATATTCAGGACTGATTTCCTTTAGAATTGACTACGTTGATCTCCTTGTGTTCCAAGGGACTTTCAAGAGCCTTCTCCAACATCACAGTTCAAAAGCATCAATTCTTCGGCACTCAGCTTTCTTTATAGTCCAACTCTTACATCTATACTTGACTACTGGAAAAACCATAGCTTTGACTAGATGGACTTTTGTTGGCAAAGTAATGTCTCTGCTTTTTAATGTGCTTCTAGGTTGGTCAGAGTTTTTCTTCCAAGGAGCAATTGTCTTTTAATTTCATGCCTGGAGTCACCATCTGCAATGATTTTGGAGCCCAAGAAAATAAAGTCTGTCTCTCTTTCTATGTTTCCCCATCTATTTGCCATGAAGTGATGGGACTGAATGCCATGATCTATATTTTTTGAATGTTGAGTCTTAAGCCAGCTTTTTCATTCTCCTTTTTCAGTTTCATCAAGAGGCTCTTTAGTTCTTCACTTTCTTCCACAAGGGTGGTGTCATCTGCATATCTGAGATTATTGATATTTCTCCAGAAATCTTGATTCCAGCTTGTGCTTCACCCAGCCTGGCATTTCACATGGTGCATTCTGCATATAAGTTAAATAGGCAAGGTCATAATATACAGCCTTGATGTACTCCTTTCCCTGTTTGGAACCAGTCTGTTGTTCCATGTCCCAGTCTAACTTTTGCTTCTTGAATTGAAGACATGAAAATGAAGCACAGCAAAGGCTAACAGTTTTGCCAATAGAACACACTGCTCATGGCAAACACCCTCTTCCAACAGAAGAAATGACTCTACATATGGATAACACTAGATGATCAAATCAATCTGAAATCAGATTGATTATATTATTTGCAGCTGAAGATGGAGAAGCTCTATACAGTCAGCAAAAACAAGACTGGGAGCTGACTGTAGCTAAGATCATGAAGTCCTTAATAGAAAAATCAGACTTAAATTGAAGAAAGTAGGGAAACCACTAGACCATTCAGGTATGACCTAAATCAAATATCTAAGATTATATAGTAGAAGTGACAAATAGATTCAAAGGGTTGTCTGTAGGCACATACTTTAAATAACTAAATCCAACCAGTCATGGTCAAAACCTCACTAGCTCCTCTCATTTCCCCATCTACCCCTCTGTCTCCCATTTCACACTTCTCTGGAAAATTCTCACAGTGAGCAAAGCTCAGTTAAATCAACTTTCCTTGATACTTTCTCTTGCCTACCTATTTTTAATCATTTCTTTCCTATCTACTTCAGTAATTGTCCTTCACCTTCATATATTGCCTTTTCTCATTAATCACACCAAGCCAGCCCACTTTCCTAATTCTGTGGTTACTTCCACTAATTGCTTTCTGGGCACCAATCGAAATTCTTCTAAAGAAGAATTTCTTTCTTACAAAAGAATTTCCTATTGCCTTCCTTCATTCAACTCAGTAAACATGGCAGAATTTTCTGAAAGGATGAAGGAAGACAGATGGAAGCAAAGATGGACAAAAGGGAGTGAGGAAGGGAGGGAGGGAGAGACGTCACTCGTCTGACACCTTATAAAAAATCAGCTGCTTCTCAAAGATTTCTTCCTTTCTCTTCCCTACAGAATGCCATGAAAAGCCATTTACTAATGCCTACCAAGGAGAATAGAAATAGCTAAATGAATGATTCTTAATTTAGTTTTCTAATTGATTTTTATTATGATAATTATAAGATTTAGTGTATTGATTTTTAGATACGAACTGTCTTTAGAGGTATTGATCATAGCTGTTACATGTTAACACTGAGAAAATAAAATATAATCATAGAAGCAAAAACATATATATAGAGTAGGAATTTAAATTAACAATAGAATTTTAGTTAAAGTAAATGGTAATCATCAGTGTTCAGAGGCTAGCCTGATTCTGGTTCATGAATTAGCTATTTGGTTTCTTTTGTTGGGTCATGATTTTATATTAAAATTGAGACATAAAGGTAGAATAACTTGGTTATACAATATCATTTTCTTCAGAAGCTTGAGACAGTTTAGGATAAGCTTCGTCCTCACACCTTTTACATGAGAATGGGTAGAACTAATTTTATTCTCTTTTTTCTAGAAATGAAGAAATTAAAATATGAATATTCTGTGAACTCACAAAGTCTGGATACCAATTTTAGAAATTGCTCTTCTTTAGAATATATTTCTCATATTTAATGTCATTATGATTTGAAAGTCCAAATATGGTAAACAGTATCAGTAGCATGCTTGGTAGAGAGAAATTACTAAGGTATATATGATGGCAAATGCAGAGGAGTCAAGTTTACAGTAAATGAGTGAATAAAAAGTAAGGTTGCTGAAAGACTTCCTACATTCAAATATCAGCTCTAGGATTCATTGAAATATAAATAAGTCTTCAAAGTTTGTCCCCTTCCCTTGTACCCTATTGATTTTCCGAGGACTTCTAAAGTGATGTCGGGCCCAATCTACCTTCTCGGAGCAGCAATCTTATACAGAAAATGATTATTCCCCATTATTTCCATTAAATAGGCAAAAATCCTTATTTATTGCAAATGTCACTACTAAAGTAGTGGTCCCATTGGAAATTTTCTGATAAATCTAGGTGGAGGCTTTTTCATAGTGATACATGTCTTATAAGGAACAAGTTCGTAACAGAACTTAAGTTCTTCACTATCTTGTGCTGAAATGGCAGATGTCTGTAGCAGATTGATAGGGGGAAATTAGGGATGTGAGAGCGTTGGGAGATTTTAGGTCAAATAACCTCATTGGAGAAGGTAATGGCACCCCACTCCAGTACTCTTGCCTGGAAAATCCCATGGATGGAGGAGCCTGGTGGGCTGTAGTCCATGGGGTCACAAAGGGTCGGATACGACTGAGTGACTTCACTTTCACTTTTCACTTTCACCCATAGGAGAAGGAAATGGCAACCCACTCCAGTGTTCTTGCCTGGAGAATCCCAGGGACTGGGGGGCCTGGTGGGCTGCCATCTATGGGGTCGCACAGAGTCAGACATGACTGAAGCAACTTAGCAACAGCAGCAGCAGCAGCAGCAACCTCATTGAACTTACTATGCATGCTTCCTAAAACTTGAACCAACTAAAATTTTGTGCACTAATTCTAGAAAGTGATGCTCTGCTGAATCATATTGAAAGCTGTAGTAAAATTATTATATTAATAATTATAAATGAGAAACACCTCCTCTTACCTGTCCCTGTCTAGTCCATTTCCACAGTCATAATGGACTTGGTCATGTGACTTGATTTGACCAATGGGTCATCAGCAAATATGACCACAAGCTTTCACTCTTGAACCACAGAATGCCCAAGATAGCCTGCTTTATAGGGGAGGTAGAGGAAAACCAAGGCACTGTGACCAACAGAACTAGCCAACTCCTAGCTGTTACCTGTTAGATTGTGGCTACTGGGGTCAGCCAGCTTCCAGATAACATGGTAATCAACTATATCTGCATAAATGAATCCAGTCACCTGCACACAGAGCAAAGACAGTTTCCCCCAGTGAAGCTCTGCTAAGTTGCTAAACCAAACAATTGTACGCAGATGAGTTGTTTTTGCTTTAAGCCACTATAGTTTGGAGTGGTTTGCTTCTCAGCTCTAGATAACCAAGTATTGTCTGCTGAAAAGTGTTTGCAAGTTACCAAAAAACAGGTAAGTTTTTCTCGTTATCCACGGAATGATGTTGAGTAAATTATACACTCTGAGACTCAATTACAAGACACAGATATGCAGATGATACCACTCTTATGGAAGAAAATAAAGAGGAACTAAAGAGCCTCTTGATGAAAGTGAAAGAGGAGAGTGAAAAAGCTGGGTTAAAACTCAACATTCAAAAAACAAAGATCATGGCATCTGGTCCCATCACTTCATGGCAAATAGGTGGGGAAACAATGGAAAGAGTGGCAGACTATTTTCTTGGGCTCCAGAATCACTGCAGGTGGTGACTGCAGCCTTGAAATTAAAAAATTCTCCTTAGAAGAAAAGCTATGACAAACCTAGACAGCATATTAAAATGCAGAGACACCACTTTGCCAACAAAAGTCTGTCTAGTCAAAGCTATGTTTTTTAATTTTTTTCTAGTAGTCATGTATGGGTGTGAGAGTTAGACCATAAAGAAAGCTGAGCACCTAAGAATTGATGCTTTTGAACTGTGGAGTTGGAGAAGACTCTTTAGAGCTCTTTGGGCAGCAAGGAGATCCAACCAGTCCATCCTAAAGGAAATCAGTCCTGAATATTCATTGGAAGGACTGATGCTGAAGCTCCAATACTTTGGCCACCTGATGCGAAGAACTGACTCACTGGAAAAGACCCTGATTCTGGGAAAGATTGAAGGTAGGACAAGAAGGACACAATAGAGGATGAGATGGTTGGATGGCATCACTGACTCAATGGACATGAGTTTGAGCAAGCTCTGGGAGTTAGTGATGGACAGGGAAGCCTGGTGTTGCAGTCCATGGGGCTGCAAAGAGTCAGTCACAACTGAGCGGCTGAACTGAGCTGAACTGAGACTCAGTTAGGTAGTAAGTTAAATAGGAATAATATTAGTGTCTTTCCATTTAGATTTCTTAAAATTACAGAAGTCATTTAGTTTATTTATTCTTTTTCTAGCTGCAGAGACAGAGATTGACCAAAGTCACGAAAAAAAAAAAAAAAAAAAAGCTAGTTTGCTAAAATTAAGTTAGCTCTCCTTTATATAAGTAATAAATATTTTAGTTTAAATGCTATAGGATGAGATAAGAGCAGGAGAATTCACATTTAAAAAAAAAATCAAAACCATAAAGTACCCAGGATTTAATTCAACAACAAAGGAATAAGACTAATAGGGTTTATCAAAGGAGGTAAAATGAAACTAGAATAAATGGAGAGGCCTGCCAGTTTCCCGGAAAGACACAATATTGTTAAGATGTCAGTTATGTACAAATTCATATATTTAATTTCAATCAACACTATTTTGTTGTTAAAAACTTAAAAGCTGATAGTACTGATCCTCTTAAAGAATAGAAGCTCCAGTACTTTGGCCACCTCATGCGAAGAGTTGACTCATTGGAAAAGACTCTGATGCTGGGAGGGATTGGGGGAAGGAGGAGAAGGGGACGACTGAGGATGAGATGGCTGGATGGCATCACTGACACGATGGGCGTGAGTCTGAGTGAACTCCGGGAGTTGGTGATGGACAGGGAGGCCTGGCGTGCTGCGATTCATGGGGTCGCAAAGAGTCGGACCCGACTGAGTGACTGAACTGAACTGAACTGATGGCCAAAAACTGTAGTTAGAAAACATAACAAGAAATTTGTGGAAAAGATAAAAACATTGGGGAAATAGACTGTGAAGCAATTGTAATTGAAGTAGTATGGTTCTGGCATCCTCACTTTTAGGTAATATTCTTGCATCCTATTTCACTGAGAAAAATAGAAGCAATTAGAAGAGGATTTCCATATACTCTTACAACTACATATGTCAGCGTGTCTGCATGTGTATCCAGATTCTTTGCCTCTTCCAGTACATTATTGAGAAATGTTGTATGTTCTTGTCTGTTACCAAGCTGTTTATTTCACAGTAGTTTATATCTCCTTTTGCTTGTTAGACTTTTGCTTTAATAATTATTTCTTCTCTCTCTTGCATGATCAACTTCTCCTGCTCCCTTGCATTTTCTAATGGTATACAATTATGCTGTTATTTTTCTTGGTTTGAAAAAAAGAAAAAAGTCTCACTTGACCCCTTACTTTCCTCCAGTTTCTGCCACCTTTTTTTTCTAGCCAAACACCTTTAAGAGAATTTCTATAATCCCTCATTCCACTTCTCATGCTCTGGACATAACTGCAGTGTTTGGTACATACCCCTCCATCAAAATAGCTCTTCTTCTCTGCTGGGAAAGACAGTGTTCAACTCTAAGCTTTTAATTGACTCAGCACAATGCAGTCTTTAACCCAGTTGCTCACTCCTTCTTTTGAAACACTTTTGTCATCTGAATTTTAGGAAATCACTTTATCTTCACAATCACCATTCAGTCTCAATGCTTTAAATGACATATTTACATGATGAATCTCAAAACAATCTCCAGCATATCTCATTAAAACTCCAAACTTAACCTATCCACCCATGTGTTCAGTATTCTTAGTTGAATGTCTAATAGGTATTTCAAACTTAAAAAGCTCAAACCTAAGTTCTTGGATCTTGACACCCCAAAATATTACTCCCTCTCCCCCTTTCCATCTAAAAAGAAAGGGAACAATATTCTTCTAGCTGCTTAAAGCCAATATTGTGATGTTGTTCATGCCTTGTAACAGCAAATCCTGTTGACTCTAGTTTACAAATATTTTTAGAAAGTCCTCCATCACTATCAGTGTCAATCAAATGATCATTTTTTCTTTCCTGAATTATTGCAATAGCCTCTTAACTTGGCTTTCTTTGTAACCCTTCTATATAGGTAAACTATAACTAAAATATCTGCATTGAAGAGGTCCTCTGATAATCAAGATGGCTAATATCATCTTTCAACCATATACTGTTAGTATGACTATAGGATGTGAAAGTTGGACTGTGAAGAAGGCTGAGCGCCGAAGAATTGATGCTTTTGAACTGTGGTGCTGGAGAAGACTCTTGAGAGTCCCTTGGACTGGAAGGAGATCCAACCAGTCCATTCTGAAGGAGAGCAGCCCTGGGATTTCTTTGGAAGGAATGATGCTAAAGCTGAAACTCCAGTACTTTGGGCACCTCATGTGAAGAGTTGACTCATTGGAAAAGACCCTGATGCTGGGAGGGATTAGGGGCAGGAGGACAAGGGGACGACCGAGGATGAGATGGCTGGATGGCATCACTGACTCGATGGGCGTGAGTCAGAGTGAACTTCGGGAGTTGGTGATGGACAAGGAGGCCTGGCGTGCTGCGATTCATGGGCTCACAAAGAGTCGGACACGACTGAGCGACTGAACTGAACTGAACTGAGGTAAATCATGAAAAATTTTAGCCCTTCTTTTCAATGAAATATATATGTCATTTTCTCTCTCTATCTCACAGGTTTTGAGAGGATTGAACAAATAAAAGGTGCACATCTGTTTATGTGAAATTTGTAAAGTGCTACCAAAATATAAAGTGATAATAACAAAATGACAGAATGATTACTGTGATGACTGGATGAATGGTTGTTCACTGTATAATATTTCTTCAAGTGTCATAAAATATTAACAATAATTTTAGGTTAATAGAAACCGCAATATAATAACCACTTCATAGACTCTGCTGTGCAAAATGAATGGGGGGATGGGCTGAAGTGTGTAGCACAGCCACTTTAGATGAGTTTGTAAAGATTTATTATGCCCACGGAGCAATCTGCAGTAGAGTAAATTGGCATTTGAGGGGTGTCACAAATAATAATGTAATACATCTTGCACTACAACGCACAGGTGTCCAAAGGCTATTACAATCCAAGAATTGCACTAAAATTGTATGAAGTTAATAGCATGGCTACTATGAGAAGGGTACTCAGAAAAGAGCTTTTTAAAAAATCTATTTAGTGCAATCATCCCTACCTTTAGCCCAATAAAACCACAGCAACTCAAAAAATTAAATTCTCTGATTCCAATTCAGCCACTACTTGTTTAAGTAATAATTGCAGGATAAAATAGTTGCTTATCAGAAGGGCATTTGAAACTTCAGGCTTATTACATTGAACCCATGTATAAAGGATTGTTGAAACTTGACTGAGGATCTCAAAGATACTGGGCCTCTCTGTATCAGGATACTTCCAGAAAGAGTTGAATGAGTCCTTTCTAGTAAGAACTTTGGTATGAGATATTTTGCGGAATATTTGGTTCAGAAAATCTTTTACAACTATTGCAAAAGCATAAGGTATTTGATGCATCTTTTTTGTATCTTTGTGTTAGTTCTTGAGTGAAATTTCTCTTTATTAGGTTCTACTTATTGATTATTAAAACTCCCCACAAACACAGGTTCAGTTCTGAATACAAAGGAAATAATAAAGCGCTATTTTTTTTCCATGCTATAATCAGTTAAACCCAATGTGATATCTTCTACCTAATGAAAAAAATATGTTTAAAGATGTTACTCAGATACTGGGATAGAAAAATTTCTTTTATGGGCAGAAGTTAAGGGAGCCAGACTACATTAAAGATGACAAAGAGTATTATAACTCCCATTCTTAGAAACCATTTTAGTTTTTATACCAGTTTCTATATCTACCAGGAATTATGGTAGGGGTTGGAGCCACAAGGATGAGCAGGAACAATATGATCCCTGATGTGTTATTTTGGTATAATGTATGGCCCCTTATTTTCTGACATCTCCAAACTCTGTTTCCCTCCCCTACTTCCTTTGGACCTTCTCTTTTCTTCACTTATACTTTTGAGGTCATGCTCCATTTGAATTTATTTCAAGCTGACTCTTTTTAATGTGAGGATTTAGCCAAGAAGGGATTTTCAGTTTGTCAGTCTGGAGAGCTCATGGCAGCATTATGGCTTCAGCTACTTTAGACATCTCAGTGGACCCCTGCAATTATTCCATGACTGGGGTTTCAGCTGGAGTGCTCAACCAACTCAGCCTTTCCTCTGAGTACTACTGACTGTTTGAGGTCCCCTTGCACCTCCTTGCTTCTTCCCACCTTGTTGCTGATGATACACAGTTCTTTTATTTGTCATGATTTGTCCATACTGTCTCACATGAGGGCCTACATATGAGTAGTTGTTCTTCAGTTACTCAGTTATGTCCAACTCTTTGTGACCCAGTGGACTGCAGCACACCAGGCTTCCTTGTCCTTCACTATTATCTGGAGTTTTCTCAAACTCATGTCCATTGAGTTGGTGGTGCCATGCAACCATCTCCTCTTCTGTTGTGCTCTTCTCGTCCTACCTTCAGTGTTTTCCAGTATCAGGGTCTCAATGAGCCAGCTCTTCACATCAGATGGTCAAAGTATTGGGGCTTCAACATCAGTCCTTCCAAAGAATATTTAGGGTTTATTTCCTTTAGGATTGACCGGTATGATCTCCATGCTGTTCCAAGAACTCTCAACAGTCTTCTCCAACACCACATTTCAAAGGCATCAGTTCTGCAGTGCTCAACCTTTTTTGTTATCCAGCTCTTACATCCATACATGACTACTGGAAAAATCATAGCTTTGACTATATGGACTTTTGTCGGCAAGGTAATGTCTCTGCTTTTTAATATGCTGTCTAGATTTTTCATAGCCTTTCATCCAAGGAGCAAATGTCTTCTAATTTCATGGCTGCAGTCAGCATATGCAAAGATTTTGGAGCCCAAGAAAAGAAACTCTATCACTGTTTCCATTGTTTTCCCATCTATTTGCCATGAAGTGATGGGACCCTGCCATCATCTTCTACGTATATATTCTACCTATTTTTCTTGTTGATATTTTCTGTGGGGTTTGATTTCTCTATTTTAGTTGCTTTCTTTTCTTTAATGGAGAATGCAGGGAGAATCAAAAACTCTGTCACCATCGCCATCTTCCCAGAACTCAAAACATGTGTTTTTAAGCTTGGTTGGACAAGTAGAGAATCTCTGGAAATGGAATAAAGCTAAGAGTTACTATACACATGCCAGAAGTGATAACTAACATCACAGCTGGTCTGTACACGAGACTGGGAACTGTGAATCAGGCAGTTGTTTATCAATATCAGAATGTTTTCATTCTTGGAAAGCTTTCTTTCAGGCTGTTAAATCTATACTCACTAGCAGTCTATGAATATGTATATATACATGTAGATTGCAGACAAAAACGCATAATATTTTGGAACTGGGAACCAAAATGGGATGCTGTATTACCACCTGTGTCTAATTAAATATTTGTGGTAATTTAATGTAATTAAAAATTAAACAACCATTTGGTAGAGGATAATATATCATAGTTCCTACATCACTTATGTGCTTCAATATGCTCTCTAGCTGATTGTTTTAGCTTGGATTTAGTGTTTACAGCTCCCACTATTGTTGGTTCACGTTTGTTGAATTTTACATTTAAAACACCCTCTGCTTGCATCTCTTTCCTCCCACTCTTCACCCAGTTAAGTTCCTCATCATTCTCAGGTCTTAGCTTGAATGTCGCTTTCTAAAAATGGTATTTTTTAAACTACTATACGTCCGGCTCCTGGTGACTCAGATAGTAAAGAATCTGCCGGCAATGTGGGAAACATAGGTTCGAGTCCTGGGTCAGGAAGATCACCTGGAGAAGGGAATGGCAACCCACTCCAGTATTCTTCCCTGGGAAATTCCATGGACTGAGGAGCCTGGTGGGCTACAGTCCATGGGGTCACAGAGTTGGACACGACTTAGCAACTAACACACACAAATGCCCCCAGCTGAAATCCAGTTTTCTTCTTATCATCTAATTTTTTTTCCCTTATTTGACTGCACTGGGTCCTAGTTGTGGCACATGGGATCATTTAATTGTGGCATAAGAAAGTTTAGTGGCGGCATGTGGGATCTAGTTCCCTGACCAGGAATCAAATCTGGGCCCTTGCATTGGGAGCTCAGAGTCTTAGCCACTGGACTACCAGGGAAGTACCTCCTCTTATTCTTTGTAATAATATTAATATTTAGTTCTTTTGGGGTTTCCAGCAAGTATCAATGTTGAATAAACAAATGAACAACAAAGCACCATCTCCTTATGATTTTAATACAATTTTTTAAACTCTGATTTTGAGGAATAAGGTAAACTCAACGCCATTCCTAAAGAAAATAGAGCCATAAAACTTCAACGAATTCAGTGTCTGAAGCTCTGCCACAGGACTAAATAGATGGGTTTGTTTTTGGAGTGTGAATCACAGCCCTTATCTTTTCTTTTGAAGGCCCAGTAAGAACAGTGTCATGTAACTTTTAGTGCTATTATTATGTTCTTAATTTTTAAATTTTTATTTTTTGGCTGCTCTTGGTCTTTGCTGCTGTATGTGGGCTTTCTCTCACTGCGGTGAGCAGAGCCTGTTCTCTAGTTGCAGTGTGCAGGCCTCTCACTGTGGTGGCTTTTCTTGTTGCAGAGCATGGGCTCTGGGATGCTTAGGCTCTGTAGTTGTGGCTTATGGGCTTGCTTGCCCCAAGGCACATGGGATCTTCCTGGACCAGGGATCAAACCCTGTAGTCTCTCCTGCATTGGCAGGTGAATTCTTAACCACTGGACTACGAGGGAAGTCCCTATCATTATTATTTGTCTGCACAGTTCCCCTACTATCATATTAGGAACAGTTTCCCCCGAGGCAGGGATGTATATTTCTATAACTTGACTCTACTGCAGCTTAGAAGTGGGCAACTAAACCAAGTGGGCCCAACTGGGATTTCCTGATATGGATGCAAAATCAGGATTTAAGCCTAGTTGGTCTTTTCAATAGAAGATCTATAAACCTCAGAGATATGGTCACCCATGTCCTACCATGTGAACTTTTAAAAAAAGAAAGGTGGTATTTTATGAGTTAGAATTATAGTGCACTCTGGCAGAGAGGTAGAAATGAGAGATGAGCCATGCTCTCTTGGTATTTGCATCCCTGGTTACAGGTTTATTCTGAGGCCTGATTGAATCTGTATCCTTTAGTCTCCATAAAACATTTTTATACACCTAAAATTCTTTTTTAGTATAATCTAATTTAATCGATTTTTGCCAGCTGTAGTCTTAAGAGACATGATAATAATTAATAGCTATTGAATGAACCCATGGCATGACTTTTAACAGATATAAATTTATACAGGTTTCAGTTGAAGAAATAAGTAGTCACTATCACTAAGATAGGATACGTTCATTCTTCATACAACACTTATTTATGTTATATAGGACATTCAGAACTAGTCAGAATTTCTACTTACTTGGCAGTTAATATCAAAATTGAGCTTGAGATTCATCTAAGCCATTTGAGCATGTCTCTGGCATCTTCCATGTGTGTCATGCTCCTTAAAGAGAGCTCAGCTAAGTTCCTCAATAAGAGCTGCAGAGCTCATGTAAAGCAGTGGTGTTAATGTAACTTACACTATCCAAGGCCCATCTTTGAATAACAAATGCAGTTGTTTAATTTACTCTTAGCATATCAGGGCACCACTAAGAGGTGGGGTGTGTGGAAAGCCCTGAACCTAAATATGGAATATTTATCTCTGACTCTGGCATAGAAACCAGCTGGGGCCAGAGATAAACCAAACTATATGCAACTTCAAGGAGTTCTTTTGCTCCTGCTGTCATCACAGAGGCTTCCCATGAAGGTTTTCTTAAGCCAAGGCCTCTGATCAAGTGTTTGAACCAAACTCTCTTATTGATTCTGTGATCCAATGCTTCCAGAGGTTGATTTTCATACCATGTGCCTGGAGCAAGCTAAATTCAAGTCCAAGACAGGATAATTTGTTGAACAAACTGTAGTTTATGAAACTAAGGAAGAACTTTCTTTAGCCATAACTTCTAGGTGTCATTAGAGTGAGGGAGAAACACAAAGATTAGGGCTTTGGTAAATAGTAGCTACTTGGGTAAACCAGAGCAAGGCCAACAGTCTGGTATATCATTCTCCATGACTAACAGAAAATATTGAGGAAGAGATGCTAAATGAATATTTTCCATGTAATTTGTACCTGTATCTTTCTACTGATCCAGAACAATTCTTAACTTCTTAAGATGAGCTACTACTTTTTATTTGAATTGATTATAAAGGTGATACTTTCTTTTACTCTATTTTGCTGCTGCTACTGCTAAGTCGCTTTAGCTGTGTCCAACTCTGTGCGACTCCATAGACGGCAGCCCACCAGGCTTCCCCGTCCCTGGGATTCTCCAGGCAAGAACACTGGAATGGGTTGCCATTTCCTTCTCCAATGCATGAAAGTGAAAGGTGAAAGAAAAGTTGCTCAGCCATGTTTGACTCTTAGTGACCTCATGGACTGCAGCCTATCAAGCTCCTCCATCCATAGGATTTTCCAGGCAAGAGTACTGGAGTGGGTTGCCATTGCCTTCTCTTTTTTGCATGTTTATACTATTATAACATCAATACTAAATGAAAGTAAGGAAAATACTTCAATTTTTAAGTTTATTAATGGACTAATTGTAAACAACTAATTAGTATTTAAATCAGGATCTTGAGGAACATGCTATTAGCAATCTGCATTAGAGCATTTGGAGTTTAGTGACTAAATAATTCCAAGTTAACCTATTTCAGTAATTCCCAATGGTTCATGTATTTGTGTTTGTATATCCATATGTGTGAGCAGTCAAATGTCTTTATCCTATTGTGTTGATTATTGTTTTTATTTATTTTCACATTTTGTATTGCATACCTTCCTTGTTATGTTTAGAACCATTAAGCCTCCATGGTTAAAACTGGAATTGCTATGAGTTTTCAAGCGCTGTCCCTAATTGCCATTACCATGGCTAATGACAGCATAGAAATGATTATAATCACACACAAAAAGAGCAAATTGGATATTTTAATCAGAATAGTGTAGATTAAAACAGGACTAACAGTCCTCATGTGGAAAATCGATATTTAAACAAGAAATGTCTCCTTTCTCTAGAAATGAGATTTCCCTTTAAACGCGCTATTTGTTTGTAATCCTCCATAAGCACTCAGTGTCTATATATCATGGCATTCAGCATATTGTTGGAGCAAAGGGAAACTTTGCTGTAATGAAATGTCATTTCTTCCCAAAAGTCTTGCACATTTAAATCTGTGGAAGTAATGAAGCTGATATCATCAAAATATCCCCTGTTCCTGAAAATTAAATGTTTTTTATTGATTTTTCAAGTATGCCAGAGTCAGCATTTTATCATAATTTCTTATGGATTTTCCTCTATCTGTAGAAATAAAGTTATTAACTCTTAAGTATGAACTTTAGCTTTTTTTTTTTTTTTTTTTCCTATTTTGCTGAAATTTGTTTTGCAATGTTGTTGCATTTCTTGCCAGTTACTAACTTGAAGCCTTTTAAAGTGCTTCTTTACTTTTTTAGCTTAGGTGCCAGCTGTTAGAGCAAGACAAGAATTACCACAGTGTGAGCAGAGCAAGATGAGAATTATTACCACAGTGTGAGCAGCATTGGAAAACCTTATTTTGAGGGATCTCTGTTTCAGTGACTGAGGCAAAGGTCAGTGTGGCGGCCATGTTGTTTGACATGTAGAATAGTTACATGATGTCAAATCTGTTCATCGGCTTTCCTGACTACAAACCATGTGACTATGAGAGAGTAACTCTTCTGAGCTTCTGTTTGTCCATGTAGAAAATGTGGAAAGTAAGGAGCCCTGGAAAATGTGTCACTCAAGGAATGTAAGGGGAAAAGAGCATTGTGCATACAAAATAGCTTTGTAAATTGAATACAACTGAAAAAAGGTCAGAGGCTCTTGGCATTTCCAAAGCTAACATAGAAAATTAACATTTCTTGAGAAACTGGTAAATGTTTTTATTTTTGTTTGAGATAGAGCAGGACCTGGCTTGTGCAGGAATGTTCTAGAGCTTTACTTGTGGATTTCTGTCTCAGATGGAAAGGAGAACTATTAAGCATTGTATGCTGCTAAGTTGCTTCAGTCGTGTCTGACTCTGTGTGACCCCACAGATGGCAGCCCACCAGGCTCCCTTGTCCCTGGATTCTCCAGGCAAGAACGCTGGAGTGGGTTGCCATTTCCTTCTCCAATGCATGAAAGTGAAAAGTGAAAGTGAAGTCACTCAGTCATTTCTGACTCTTAGCAACCCTATGGTCTGTAGCCTACCAGGCTCCTCCATCCATGGAATTTTCCAGGCCAGAGTACTGGAGTGGGGTACCATTGCTTTCTCTGAAGCATTGTATACTGAATGTCTTTGGGGCACTCATTAAAAAAAAAATATCTTGTAGATGTATAAACCTTTTAGATGCAATAATTCCTTTACCTTACTATTGTTTTTAATAATTAATGACCTTTTTGAGTTATTGGAGTTATTTATAGATATAATCTTAATTTTCAAGTTTTCTGATTAGAGATAGGATAATGATAAGGAATCAGTATTTGTCATAAATCATGGTAAGTTATGAGAAAGAAAGTCATTGTACTTTCCTTCCTATCATTCATGTTTCTGAATTTCAGGCAGAAATTCTGGAAATGAAACAAAGTGTGAGTAATGTAGAAGTTAATATATGTATGTTGAATTGTAAAGTTTAAGCACTAAATATACTGATCTTTTATACACACGCACATACACACACACCCACACACACATATACATGTGGCATTTCAGTACCATATTTATGCATTAAGTATTTTAGATATTGTTGTTGTTCAGCCACTAAGTCATGTCCAACTCTTTGTCACCCCTTGGACTTCAGGACAACAGGCTTCCCTGTTCTCCACTCTCTTGGACTTTGCTCAGATTCATGTCCATTGTGTTGGTAATGCTATCTAACCATCTCATCCTCTATTGCCCTCTTTTCTTTTTGCCTTCAATCTTTCCCAGTATCAGGATCTTTTTCAGTGAGTTGGCTCTTCATATCAGGTGGCCAAAGTATTGGAGCTTCAACATCAGTTCTTCCAATGAATATTCAGGGTTGATTTCCTTTGGGATTGATTGGTTTGATCTTCTTGCTGTCCAAGGGACTATCAAGAGTCTTCTCCAGCATCAGAGTTTGAAAGCATCAATTCTTCAGTGCTCAGACTTCTTTATGGTCCAACTTTCACATCCATACATGACTACTGGAAAAATCATAGCCTTGACTTTATGGACCTTGTTGACAGAATAATATCTCTGCTTTTCAACACACTGTCTAGACTTGTCATAGCTTTTCTTCAAAGGAGCAAGTGTCGTTTAATTTCATGGCTGCAGTCACCATCTGCAGAGATTTTGGAGCCCAGGATAATAAACTCTATCACTGTTTCCATTGTTTCCCCATCTATTTGCTAAGAAATGACATGACCAGATGCTATGATCTTAGTTTTTTGAATGTTGAGTTTTAAGCCATCTTTTTCACTCTCCTCTTCCACCCTTAAGAGACTCTTTAGTCATGATATCATTTCCATAGCTGATGTTGTTGGTATTTCACCTGGCACTCTTGTTTCCAGCTTGTAATTCATCCATCCTGGCATTTCACCTGATGTACTCTGAGTATAATTTAAATAAATAGGGTGAAAATATATATCCTTGTTGTTTTCCTTTCCCAAGCTCATTCAGTGAACTCCACACATGAAATTTAATAGCAGAAAATAACATCTGATGTCATTCTAGAGAGTTGTTATTTAATTCGTAACGCCATTGATATAGAATAAGTTTTTTCTTGGTTTATAATGATAATTTCTCTATATCTTTCAAAGTTATTTTTACTTTTTTTTTCTTTTAGTCCAGTTGCTTTTTGATAACCTTCCTGCCCTTGGGGCTATCATCAGATGAAGGGTGTGTATGCTGAGTTGTGTCCAACTCTGACTCCACGGACTGTAGCCTGGCAGGCTCCTATGTCCATGGGATTTTCCAGACAGGAATAATGGAGTGGGTTGCCATTTCCTCCTCCAGGGGATCTTCCTGATCCTAGGATTGAACTCACACCCCCTTGCAGTGGAAGTGTGGAGTCTTAACTACGAAAATAAAGTTAAAAATGGCATATTATACTGTGAAATCATAAACAATTTATTAGCCAGTCCTTCAGCTCTAAGTGCCTTTTTTAGCTCATTAATTCTCTTAGGGCGCCATAGGAAAGGTTGTAAGCACTCATCATTCATGTGCAGTTTCTCCTGGTCACTCTCATGGTACCCTTTCCGACGCGTCTGTTTTAACTTGCTCCCCTATCCTGAGACTGGCAGCCTTTTTCCTCTGGCATTTTCAGATTAGACTTCAGGGCACAGTTGAAGATGAGAAATAGCCTGGACCTACCTCAGGAAGCAGCTTATACCACCTCTTATGTCTCAAAAGTTCAGTTCCAAGTCTTGCCAGAATTATGTTGTTCAAAGTCCTAGCAAAGGATTTGCTATCAGAGATGTTTTCTTGGCGAATTTTAAGTTGAATCAGACTCTTGGCATTTACTTGCAAAACTCTCTTGATGACAGCAGCTTCTAGTCTGTGGGAAAAGGATAATATGGTCTCAGCTTCATAAACTCTGATATTTAAATTTAATACAATATAAACTTAGCAAGTGATATTAGCCATATTTAAACTGACAGATACAAGTAGAACTTGTAGACAAATACTGAAAAATAAAAAGCAGTTACCCAACAGGACAACAAAAGAGTGATTTTGGTTTTGTAAACACTACTAGAAAAGACAAGCCTGTTAAACCACGTAACTCATAGATTTTTCTGTAGAACACCTCTTTCCTTCAAGAGGGGATGCCCTGATGAATATCGGGAATGCACTGAGACAGGAGGAGTTAAAGATGAAAGATTCCTCGCATGTTACTATGTTTGCATGATATGACTCCTGTAAAGGAAGTGAGTAGAATAATACAAACAGGTATACCATTGTGATATTTCTAAGTCTCCCTGCTATCCAAAAGTCCACTTCCACACTTATGCTAAGTATAGGTGTATAACCCTAAAGTGTTTTAAAATTACATATTTTGAACTCAATGCTTTGAATACATATTTGTGCAAGGAGCAGCTTCTGTCTTTGGAAAGTAGGATCCGTTATTTTCCATTCATCAGGGGTCATGTTTTAATTCTAGCCTGGCTTTCCCTGCACATCTCTAGCACATGCAGGTTTTTTGCTTTACATCTTTGTTGTTTTCTATTCTGAGTGTAAAGTAGAAAATTGTGTTCTATTATTGATGAGATGCCAACATTTCCACCTAGATCCAGACCAGGAAAAGAACGCATTCCATAGAGCTTTACCATAAACTTTAGATTTTCTGTGTTTCTAAATTATCTTTGGTAGCACACCCAACAGATCTTTGCTATATTGCTGACTTCCCAGGTAGTGGTTTTTTTCCCGCCTTCATTTTTGGGAGTGGAGAAACTGCTCTTGCCTTCTAAGGCCTTCTAACCCAAAGCTGACTTAATGGTCCATTTCTGAACTTTACTCAGCAGAGTCTGTAACTCAGATCCAACCATTGGTTGAATTTACATGTGTGTGCTGCAGAGCTAAACAGAAATAATTCTTTCTTTCATGCTCAGTACAGCAGAAGCAGGAATATCTTGAGAGTATAAAAAGGAGAACTTCTCTTCATTTCTACTCCTGTTGTCCCACCTAATTTGAAAGAATTAGTTCTACAACAACCCACAAGTTATGGGCCGACCTGTATATTATATATGTTTTCATAGAAAAAATAATGGTACAGCAATTCTTAAAAAAATCTGGTGTTATCATCACTTATGTTTTGGATGCCTGATGTCAACAAAAGTTTTCCCTTCTTGCCTGCTTGACAGTACTGTCTACATGCACACATATTTTTAAATAAATACATATTTTTGCACTATTTGCTCTTTTCCTTTTCATTTTCAGCTTAACCTTAGAGCATACACATTTTCCTGATTGCTATCTGAATTTCATGCAGTTTTCAATGGCTGCATAGTGAATTGTCCATTTTATTGATATACAAATAAATGATTTCTGGCCAATTTAACCTTAAGGTTAAATCTTATTTGCTGTTACAGAGGATGCCAGAATGAAGATACATGCCTGCCTAAAACACTTGTGATATATTCATTTTTATATAGTAATAGAATGTGCTTCTACACATTATTTTAGTATCTCTGGTGTCCTGACCCACTATTCCTGTATGACAAATCACTCTACCTTTAGTGACATAAAGCTGCAACAAATTTATGATCCTTATGGATTTGGTGGTCAGGAATTTGGAAAGGACCCTGTGGTGATAGAATGTTATTGGGAGCCTCTGCTGGGAAGGCTAGCTGGGGGTTACTTAACTGATGCTTCTCTCTCGAAGTTTTGCCACTCATATCTCTGGCTGTAGGCCTGTGATAATTCAAAGGCTGGGCTCAGTGAAGAACTAATTGCTGGAACATGGCTTGGACATCTTACAATGTGGCATCTCCGCTCTGAAAGGGAACATCCTTCAAGGAAACCACTGGTGCATGGTGTTCCATGTGTCCAAGCAGACCAAGATGCTATACAGGAAACTAAATCATGTAAGGCTTTGTAGGGGGCAGGCTTCTTTGGATCTGACCTCAGAAGTCACATGAGTTGCTTCCATCCCATTCTATTGGAGAATCAATAGTGAATCAATAGAGATAGCTGAGATTCAAGGAAATAAGACTCCCTCTTCCAATGGGGAACTGGTAAGATCGTATTCTAGATGAGCACATAGGGTTGAAGATATTTTCCCAGGCATCTTTGGCATACATGGGTTATTAGAGTGCTGTTTCTGGTGGGAACATGTATGAATTGCTTAGGGGAACCATGGAAATGATGCCTGTTTTGTGTCAGAGGGTTTCTACAAAGCACTTTGCCATCCTAGAGAAATGCATAAGTTTAACTCTGCATGGCTTCCCTGGTGGCTCAGATGGTAAAGAATCTGCCTGCAGTGTGGGAGACCTGTGTTCAAACCTGGGTTGGGAAGATCCCCTGGAAGAGGGCATGGCAACTTGCTCCAGTATTCTTGCCTGGAGAATCCCCATGGACCGAGATGCCTGGCAGGGTGCAGTCCATGGGGTTGCAAAGTTGGACATGATTGAGTGACTAAGCACAGCAAACCATTGACAGAATGCAGATTCCTTCAGCACTTGTCACTCAGACCTCAGAAACAACTTTAGAGCAGGGCCATGGTGTTTTAGATCCACTTCCATTGTCTTCCCTTAGAGTCACATCTCTTCTCAAAGCTGACTTCTTTTCTTCTAATTATAAAAGTAAACATGCCCTGAGACATGCTTAACATCTCCTCTTTCTAGCTGAAACCTGATGGCTAGGATTATGCAAAATGCCTGATTAAGTTGATTAAGTAATCCATTTAGTCTTTCATTCTTGCATGAATGCCTGGATACATAGATTTATTCCTTTAGCAGAAGTTTATTGAGTAGTTTTTTTCTAAGTTGTCTTCATTATGAATAATGCTATGATTCCCACTATCATGGATTTTAGGGCAGCATGAGAAAGACATGGATAATGTACATTATAGCACACATACAATAGCACACTGTGATAAATGCTGTGAAAGATGAGAGTGATGTGTGAAGAATGAGGAGCCAAGCTGGTGAAGAGGTGGAAGTAAAGCATTTGAGACATAGCATTTATTTGAAAGTGAAATTTGTAGTTGAAGAATGGAAGGAAGGCCAGTTTGACTACTCTTTATTGAGGGAAGCAAAGGGTAGTGCAAGAGCTCTGGGAGATGGACAGTGCTCGGGTGCAGTATGACCCGGCAGGTCAGCTGAATTCCCCTTTCATAAGGGGACTCATTCGACTGTCTAAAGAGAGAAGTAACATGATTTGATATATTCTTTTTTTTTTTTTATTTTTATTTTATTTTTTTTTATTTTTTTTTTTAATTAATTTTTATTTTTTTAGTTTGTTTTGCTTTACAATACTGTATTCATTTTGCCATACATGACGTAAATCAGCCATAAGTGTACCTGAGTTCCCAATCCGGACCCCCTCCCTTCCCNCTTCACTTTCTGCCATAAGAGTGGTGTCATCTGCATATCTGAGGTTATTGATATTTCACCCAGCAATCTTGATTCCAGCTTGTGCTTCATCCAGCCCAGCGTACATTTCTCATAATGTACTCTGCATGTAAGTTAAATAAGCAGGGTGACTATATACAGCCTTGACATACTCTTTTTCCTATTTGGAACCATTGTGTTGTTCCATGTCCAGTTCTAACTGTTTCTTCCTGACCTGCATACAGATTTCTCAAAAGGCAGATCACATGGTCTGGTATTCCCATCTCTTTTGGAATTTTCCACAGTTTGTGATCCACAGAGTCAAAGGCTTTGGCATAGTCAATAAAGCAGAAATAGAAGTTTTTCTGGAACTCTCTTGCTTTTTCAATGATCCAGCAGATGTTGGCAATTTGATCTCTGGTTCCTCTGCCTTTTCTAAAACCAGCTTGAACATCTGGAAGTTCACAGTTCATGTACTGCTGAAGCCTGGCTGGAGAATTTTGAGCATTACTTTACTAGCGTGTGAAGTGAAGTTGCTCAGTCATGCTGACTCTTTGCGACCCCATGGACACTAGTCTGCACCAAGCACCTCTGTCCATGGGATTTTCTAGGCAAGAGTACTGGAGTGGGTTGTTGTTTACTTCTCCAGGGAATCTTCCTGACCCAGGGATCGAACCCAGGTCTCCCACATTGTAGACAGATGTTTTACCATTTGAGACACAAGGGAAGCGAGATGAGTGCAATTGTGCAATAGTTTGAGCATTCTTTGGCATTGTATTTCTTTGGGATTGGAATGAAAATGGACCTTTTCCAGTCCTGTGGCCACTGCTGAGTTTTCCAAATTTGCTGGCATATTGAGTTCAGTACTTTAACAGCATCATCTTTCAGGATTTGAAATAGCTCCACTGGAATTCCATCACCTCCACTAGCTTTGTTCATAGTGATGCTTCCTAAGGCCCACTTGACTTCACATTCCAGGATGTCTGGCTCTAGATGAGTGATCACACCATCGTGATTATCTGAATTGTGAAGCTCTTTTTTCTACAGTTCTTTGTGTATTCTTGCCACCTCTTCTTAATATTTTCTGCCTCTGTTAAGTCCATACCATTTCTATCTTTTATCAAGCCCATCTTTGCATGAAATGTTCCCTTGGTATCTCTAAGTTTCATGAAGAGATCTCTAGTCTTTCCCATTCTGTTCTTTTCCTCTATTTCTTTGCATTGATCACTGAGGAAGGCTTTCTTATCTCTCCTTGCTATTCTTTGGAACTCTGCATTCAGATGCTTATATCTTTCCTTTTCTCCTTTGCTTTTCACTTCTCTTCTTTTCACAGCTATCTGTAAGACCTCCCCAGACAGCCATTTTGCTTTTTTGCATTTCTTTTCCATGGGGAAGGTCTTGATCCCTGTCTCCTGCACAATGTCACGAACCTCTGTCCGTAGTTCATTAGGCACTCTGTCTATCAGATCTAGTCCTTTAAATCTATTTCTCACTTCCATTGTATAATCATAAGGGATTTTATTTAGGTTATACCTGAATGGCCTAGTGGTTTCCCACACTTTCTTCAATTTAAGTCTAAATTTGGCAATAAGGAGTTCATGAGCTGAGCCAAAGTCAGCTCCCAGTGTTGTTTCTGCTGACTGTTTAGAGCTTCTCCATCTTTGTCTGCAAAGAGTATAATCAATCTGATTTTGGTGTTGACCATCTGGTGATGTCCATGTGTAGAGTCTTCTCTTGTGTTGTTGGAAGAGAGTGT